>PITA01021381.1:0-32897 GCA_004023965.1 Spilogale gracilis
GGGGGGATGGGAGAGCCTGGTGGTGGGTACTGGGGACACCTAAAGCGTGGAGCACTGGGTGTGGGGAATGGGGAATGAATCTTGAAACACTGGAAAAAAAAATTTTTAGTAACAATAAACAAAACAAAACAAAACAAAACAAAACACAAAGGGTCCCCTTTAATATTTCTTGCAGGATTAGTTTAGTGGTTGCAAACTCATTTAGTTTTTGCTTGTCTTTGAAGATCTTTGTCATTCTGAATGACAGCCTTGCTTGCTGGATAAAGTATTCTTGGCTACATATTTTTCCCATTCTCCCCATTGAATATATCAAACCACCTTTTTCTGGCCTGCCACGTTTTTGTGGATGGGTCTGCTGCTTACCTTATTTGTCTTTCCTTGCAAGTTAGGGATTTCTTTTCCCTTGATGCTTTTGGTATTTTTTTTCTTGTTTCTGTATTTTGCAAATATTTGTGATATGTCTTGGTGTTGGACTCCTTTTTTGATTTTGATCAGAGTTCTCTGTACCTCCTGGATTTGGATGTCTGTTTCCTTCCCCAGATTAAAGAAGTTTTCAGCTATACTTTTCTTAAATAAACATTCTGTGCCTTTCCTCCCTCTCTTCTCTGGGACTCCTATGATATAAATGTTATTATGCTTCATGGAGTTGCTCAGTTCCCTAAGTCTGTATTCATGATCTGGTATTTTTCTTTCCCTCTTCTTTTCAGTTTCATTATTTTACATAAGCTTATCTTCTATATCACTTATTTGTTCCTCTGTTTCTTCCATTCTTGTGGTCATTACATCCAATTGGTTTTGTATCCCAGTTATAGCATTTTTTATTTCAGCCTGACTACTTTTTTTGTCTTTTATTCTGCAGTAGGAGACTCCTTGGTGTCTTCTATGCTTTTCTCAAGCCCAGCTAGTATCCTTTTGATTGTTGTTTTAAATTCTAGATGAAGCATGTAACTTATATCTATTTCAATTAGATCCCTGCTGTGACTTTTTCTTGTTCTTTGGGGATAAATTCTTCTGTCTTGTATTTGTTTAGGTCTCTGTATATTTCTTAGTGTTAGGAAAGCCTGTTGTTTCCTGCTCCTGAGAGTAATGGATTTGTTAGGAAGAGGTCAGATACTGTCCAGGGCCTGGTGCTTCAGGAAGTGTTTCTGGTATATGGTGTATGAACTCTGCACTTGTATTTTGGTTTCTCTTTCCCTCAGGTCAGTCCTCTGCAGTTTCTCCTTGGCTTCAGTGAGGAATGTTTGGCCTTTATCCAGGTGTTTTCTGGTCTGCTTGTTAACATAGGCATGATCTGATTTCCACTAGAGGAGAAGCCTTGCAGTACTCTATGGTTAGTAGACTTGGTGTTTGCAGGGGGTTTGAGCTGGTCTTCTAGGGGAGTGGCCCATTGTTATTCTGGTGCTCAGGTACATTTGCCCTAGTAAAGAAGCACCTGCAGAGTGGGTCTTAGTGTAAATGGCTCAAGCCTCCACTGTGGATGCTGTGCTACTCACTTAAGTCCATCCATGCCGATGGGTGGGAGAGAAAAATGACACAAGCCTGCTTCCTCATACCCAGTGAGGGGATTTTGCACCTGCTTATGTCCAGGAAGCCTTCACCAAAGAACAGACAGTTTCCCTTCATGTGTCCCAGGCTTCTGTCAGTTCCTGGCCTTCACTCTGTCTGTGTTCAGGCCATCTGCCTGCCCAGGAGTGGCAGTGCTCCTGTGCTCCTATGCTCCTATGTTTCAGGCACACAGACTGAATTTCAAAACTCCAAATTTTAGGGACCCAGCATGGTTAGGACCCATGCTGATCCTCAGGGGGAGGGTCTCCTCATGTTGGGGCTGATGCTAATTTTCTAATAACGGCAGTGACACAAATGCATAGGAGCTTGGAGTTTAAAGTGCAGCAAAAAGCCAGCATCCGGGTTAGCTACCATCAGCAGGTATCTCTGCACCGATGGTAATAAATGGGGCAGTGCAGTGGTGCCCACTGGCTCTTTTGTCCCCTAGGCAATGTACCTATCCCAGATGCACTCCAAGAAGGAGGAACTGTCTGTACCAGTGAAATGCAAGGAATCCTCGAACCATCTTGTCTTCTCCTGTGCTCCTGTCGTCCCCCCCCCACAGGAGCACTGCTGCATCTACCAGGTTCCACACCAGCCATGGCGTCGACCTCTAAAACTTCAGTTTTTGGGCTCCTCTAGTAAAAACTCACAGTGATCAACCCTACTCATTTTCCCAGTCAGTGGTTTTGGGAAAGTACTCCTGTGTACTTCTCTCTCTCTCTCTCTCTCTCTCTCTCTCTCTCTCTCTCTCTCTCTCTTCTGTATGATCAGGGTTTCCTCCTCTCTGCAGCATCCATGATTCTTTTCTCCTCCAAATCACATCTCTGTACCTTCTACCTTCCACAATGTGGCCTCTTTTCTCCCTGTAGTTGTGCAGTTTGTTCCTTTACTCCTCAGATCAATTTCTCAGAATGATTTGATATTTATCCAGAGAATAGGCAAGCATAGTAACCCACTACTACTCTACCATCTCATCTCCACATAATATAGACTTAAATGTCCCTGAGCACTCCAACTCAGGTTATTCTAGTTTCATATCCTATTCTTTCTTTAAGGGCTCATGAAGGAAATCAAGACTACATTGTTAGAAAAGGCATGAAGTGAATGGGTGTCCTGTTTTTCCTGCTTTTCCTGAACATTCTACCTAACTGACATTATTATGTCATTCATAATGACAAGAAAGTACATGAATGCTCTTTGACCTATAAATTAGTATTATTTATTGATTATAGAGAAGATACTATAGACTATACATAGAGGGAAAAAGATCAATTTATACATTCATTTAGCTTAGTTGGATTATGCTCTAAACTTTTTTTAAAAAAGTATATATGGGAAGTTCAAAAGGACTGGCAAGGAAGAGAAAAATAGCAGCTCAGAGGAGTAGGGAGACAATATAGATTTGGACAATTGGAAGGGCTTCCCAGGGGTGCTGTTAAGCTGAGTTTTGAATCCATAGTATTAGTGTAGAAAGAATAGATTTGGAATGCATTCTAGATGAGGGAAGAGGGATAATGTGATCAAAATTTGGAGAAATGGACAAGGAAACTTTGTGCAACAATCAAGTTCTTCCCTGGGATTTAGTTCATGTGACATTGAATAAGTCATTTCAAGTCTTCAGTTATCTGTAAAATAAATATATTAGGTTGCATAATTTTAATTTCTCTGAAAATGTTAATGATAAGAGCACTTACTATGTGAAAAGCAGTATTAATAATATTACATGGATTATTTCATCTAGCCCTCACAATGACCTTATGATCCAGATCCTGCTACTCAAAGTTTGACAATACCCAGCAGTTTGACAAGCATCTATCTGGAGAGTTTAAAAATGCAGAATATCAGATTCTATATTAAACACAATTAATGAGTGATGGAATCCTAACAAGATTCTTAGATGACTCATTTGTGAAGTAATTTTTGAAAATCCTTGATGTAGATATGTGAGTATTGCCATTTCATATAAACTAAATCAAAGAGCTAAAGTAATTTTTTCAAGATTAGTTAGGTAATATGTGATGGTAACAAGTTTTAACCAAGGGAATCTGGCTTAGAAACTACTATTAGCCCCAGTTATGATATGCTTAGTTTCCATGGTTCTGTAGGCAGGTACTTAGGGCCTGAAGTTAGAAAAGGAAGTACAGCTGGATGGAGGTAACCATGCTTTGCAGCATAAGGATTTTGTCTTTTAGGGTAACTGATGTTTCCTAATTATCAAAAGTAGATACAGTAGTATAATTCAACTATTCAACTAAGATACAATTAAAATGCTTTAAGAAATGACCATTAATAAAATACTTTTATAATAATATATATGTTAAGAAATGTCAAGAATTCTTTGAGTGATTTTTCCAATATATGTGACAAGAATGTTAAAATTTGTAACTTCATCCTGAAAGGGCAATTTAATAAATGCACAAACATATTTCTTTCTGAGATTTAAAATACCTTGGAATACTTAAAATGCTATGAAAGAAGAATATATAGATTTTCATATTTCCACTACATTGTCTATTTCAACTGTTATTTAATATCATGGCTTCATTTCTGTCACTAGAGTCTAGTATTGGGTGATTCAAAAAAATCAATCAGTCATTCAATCAGTGTGTTAGAACATCTTTTATTTATTAATCAAATTAGTTGTTTAGATCAATCTGTTAGCTTACTCAACTCAAGGTCATCATCGCAGGGGCAACAGTTTCTTCATTGTCTTTTATACATCTTGGTAATGTGATTAAATACCTTAGGACAACTTTCAGGTGAGAACGGCTGTCATGAAAATATTTGGTTCTCTTCTTTTCTTATAACAACATGCCAGTCTTGAATTAACCTCTTAAAATGCTTAATAATTTGGTATTCTTCTTTGGAGGTGCACAGAAAATTTTGTTGCTTAGCGACAGGATTAGTATACTTCTAGGAAGTTCATTAACCTTATAGAATGTCATAAAGCAAACTGCAATTGCATTTTACATATGTTCCTTGTCCTTAAAACACAGTGATTCATGCTTTTTGTATTATCCCTATTTTATGTTTCTGATAATGGTACAGATTTAGATATAAATGCTTAGTTAAAATGAGTCTTTTTTTTAATTTTATTTTTTCAGTGTTCCAAGATTCATTGTTTATGCCCCACACCCAGTGCTCCATGCAACATGTACCCTCAATAGCCACCAGCAGGCTCTCCCATCCCCCCAACCACTCTCCGCTAAAACCCTCAGTTTGTTTCTGAGTCCAAAGTAAAATGAATCTTTTTTTTTTGACAAAAATATATTCTCTTTTCAATTTTAGTCGTATGAAACACTTCTGAATTTCTGAAGTAATTAATGCCATTTAGACTTATTTTTGTTAGAAAAGCAGCATTCATTTCTTTGAGTTCTTCAGCAGTGACTATCAACCCAGGCTTTAAGACTTGAAATGTTCTTTTTTTTTTTAAGATTTTATTTATTTATTTGACAGAGAGATAGATCACAAACAGGCAGAGAGGCAAGCAGAGAAAGAAGGGGAAGCAGGCTCCTCACTGAGCAGAGAGCCTGATGTGGGACTCCCTGCCAAGACCCTGAGATCATGACCAGAGCTGAAGGCAGAAGCTTAACTCTTGAAATGTTCTTAAAATGCCTATGCCTGGTCCTCAACCTTAAGTAGTAGGATATACAAAAGTGTTTGGCGTTGGGCCAGACAATGTATATTTTTCAAAGGTCTCCAAGTGATACTAATGTAGTGATACTAATACTGTAGAGCTGAGGATTGCATGTAACACATACATGTATGAATCCCAAATAGAGATCTACTGCAAATATTGAGGTGGAGAAGCATGAAGGAAGGAATGATCAGAGTAACAGAGACTGTAGGACTAGTTCCCTCTCTTATACTCTTTCTTCTCATGTTCTTGTTTGTCATATTTTTCGGTGTTTTACTGTTTAGTGCATGGCATGTGAAGTTCAGATGTGTTTATTCTGTATGAAATTGTTTCCCTTTCTTTTGTGCTCAATACCGAATATTCATTTCATCATGATATAATTTTCTCTAGATCTAACTAAATTAATTGCATTGACCCAACCAATTAATATTCTGAGTTTATGCTTTTTAGCTTAATATAGTGTTAGAAAAAGTAATATTTATAAAATTGGCTAAAATAAAGCTTTCTATCATTTTTATTTATGAATAGTCAGTATTTTTAATGTCAGTATTTTAATATTGAGATTAATTGATATATTAATTTGTAGTATCTGTATTTTAAAGATTCAGCTGTACTTAGTTTTGAATCAGTCATATTTGAAAATTTTATGTTCTTGATCTTTTTTTTCACTTAAGTGTTTATGATTCAGATGTGCCTGGAATATATTGGATTATAGTAAGGACTCATGTGTTTTGTGGCATTTTATTCGTAGAGGTTTTCCATCATTCAGGGGGAGTGGAAAGCACCACTTTGTAACACTTGCACAAATGATTTTAGTTAGATTCCTTTTTTTTTTTGGAGCTGGGTGCGTCAGTACTATATTGTTTTAGTGGTTCTTTTCTTTCCCTCTGCTAGAGATTCATGGTCTCTGGTTCTTCCTTTTTTTTTTTTTTTTTTTTTTTTTTTTTTTTTTTTTTTTTTTTTTTTTTTTTTTTGAATAAGAACCGCTTCTTTGTATTGTATTAGATGACAGGCTTTAGTGAATTTCGATGATTTTCTAGACACTCTTCCTGCTACTGACTCTGCATTTAGGGAGGATGTAAAATGACTGTGGATCCTGAATTCTTCCTTGTTAATTGGGTCTGGAGTTCCCAGGCTCTGAAAAATATATATTTTTAATATTTTATTTATTTATTGAGAGAGAGAGTGAGTGAGAGAGAGTATGTGACGGGAGAAGATCAGAGGCAGAAGCAGACTCCCCATGGAGCTGGGAGCCCGATGCGGGACTTGATCCAGGGACTCCAGGATCATGACCTGAGCTGAAGACAGTATCTTAACCACTAAGCCACCCAGGCTCCCTGGCTCTGGAAAATATTTAACAGGCAGTGTCCTTTCTGTAGTCAAGTTTTTTAAAAGCTGCAATTTTACTCAATTTATTTATGTCCTTGTTAGAAACCTTGTGTTGGCCATTTGGTGTTTCAATGCAGTTGTCATTTGCCCTAAAAATATGTGGAACTGATTTTGCAGTGCTGATTTAACCCCACTTTCCAGTCCATGGAAAATATTTCCTATTACTTGTACAGTTTTTGTTTGCAACAAGTCAATGCAAACAGGCTGTGGATATTAAGAAAAATGGATAGTCACTTTTCTTTCCCCATACAAACTTCTTGAGTGCCTATTAAATTCAAAGCATAGTACTAGGTTCTAGGACTATAGCCAAGAAATATGAAATATAATTGAAAGTGTTAGATACTTTATTGTCTGATGTTATAGAATCTAACCATAGAGACTGATCACCGACCTTTTGCTGCTCCTCTCTCACTGAATTCGTGTGTGTGTGTGTGTGTGTGTGTGCGCGTGTGTGTATAGTCATTGTCATTTTAATTATAGGATATTCACTCTTGGTTCTGGAATTGCTCTGATAGAGCAAAATTATGAAGAAAAGTACAAAGATAAGTATCACATTTCGATACAAAACTAGCTTAACTGTGCCTTTTGAAAAATCAGAATATAGGTATGTTGGCATTTTAAAAAATGCAAATTATATCTACTGCATCAGGGTAATAGTTCTTAGAATAAATTATACTACCCATTTTATTTTATGGCAACTAATACTTAACAGGATTGGTGTGCTTTTATTGCTGAATAATAACACAAGAATTTGCCATCTCTATTGCCTCTTAAAATATTAACAACAGGTCTTGTGAAAAGATTGTGATGCTTTGTAATATATATAGCCCTGTTTTCCTGATGACAGTTATTAAAACAGGAATCTACGCTCTACTGATATGTAATGCTATGGAGACTGAATCAGTAAGAAGCAGTGATTTGGAGCATGTGCAGTGACTGAGAGCATGAACACTGGACTCATCCACTCCACCACTTACGAGCTAAGTGATTGGCATATTTATGTAATAGTTTCCCTATTTATAAAAAGGGATACAAATTATACTTCTTTCCTATGCTTTTTATTAGGTTTAAATGAAACAATATATAAAAAAGCACCTCAGCCCTAGTAAGAATTCAATAATTAGCAATCATTATTTCTATCTCTTAGAGATTTCTGTCCAGTAAGGACCCTACCCTGAATAGGAGTTAATGCAACCAACGTGATTCTCCATTAGAAAGTTTATATGTGGTGAAGAAAGAAAGAGCAGTGTGAAATAGATGAAGAGGAGCTAAACTGCAATAGTACAGCCACACCTGGAAAAATGCCAGTAGAGCTACTGCTGTCCTTACTGTGATTACCAGGACTTAGAATGAGAGCCCCATTCTCCAGGAGGCCTGTGTGTGACCAATGAAATGGTATTCTTTGCTCCTGTGCTCCCAATAAATTCTCACAGCTGAAGGCATTTCTTTGTGTCTCTATGATATTTCTGGTATAGACTTCCAAAATACTTTGTTAAATTTATTCCTGTGTGTCATTTTTTTGTCTTTCTGAAGGATGTTATTTTCATTGATGTTTTTAATTTCTATCTGGTATATAGGAACATACTGGTTATTTTATTTTGATTTTGTGCCTTTCAGCATACCTGTTAAATTTTCAATGTACAAATTCATACATTGTCTATGAATGATGGTGGGTTTTTTGTTTGTTTGTTTGTTTTTTCCTCATTTCTATTGCACTAACTAGAGGATACAAATCACTCTTAAAGAGAAAGAGTGATAATAGGAATCCTTTGCTCACTGCTTAATTTTTAGGGGTTGCTCCTACAATTTCATCATTAATTTTAATTTCTGTAATTTTTTTTGTAGATTCCTTTATCACATCAAGGAATTTCCTTTCTATTCCCAGTTTACTAAAAGTTTTAAATGATGAATGAGTACTAAATTTGAACAATAATTTTTCTACATTTAGGGCTATGCCATCCTCTCTTAATTCCTCAATGTGTTAAATTTATTCAAAGTAATTTCTGTTGTTAAGTAATTATTGCATCTCAGAAATGAAAACTTCTTGGATATTATTATTTTAAAATAATATTTTTGGGTTCAGTATGTTATGTATTTTATTAGGAATTTCTTACATCTATGATCTATAAATGAGAATTAGAATTTTATTGTCTTATATTCTCCTTAATTCTTTACAAATGTTATTGCAACCTCATTTTATTGGGGATAATCTGTATCTCTTTAATGACTGATAATGTCAAACATCTCATGTGCCCATCTGCCACTCATACCTATTTTTAGTGAAATGTCTGCATAAATCTTTGCCCACATTTCATTATGTTGCTGTTTTTTTTCTTTTTATTTTGTATACTTATATTATGAATTTGAATCCTCACAGATATGTGTCTTACAAATATTTTCTTGTCTGTGGTTTGTATTTTTATTTTTTAAAGTATATTTTGAGAAGCAGATTTTTTTAAATTTTGATAAAATCCAGTGTATCACATTTAGTGTCGTTCGTGGTTTGTTTCTATTTTATCCTACCTAAAAAAAAGTCTTTTCCATTGTTGGAATGTTTTCTACTAGATAGTTTATAGTTTTAGTGTTCATACCTAGATCTGTGATGCATTTGTTATTTTTTGATAGTTGTTATGGTACAGGAAAAAGGTTGCAATGATTTTTGTTGTTGTCATATCTAATGACCTGATTCTTTTATTATCACATATCACATGATGTTCCTCTTTATCTCCAGTAACTTTTTTTTAGTCTCTTTTTCTTGATGTTAGTATAGTTGCTGCATATTTCTTGTGCTTTCTGTTGGCATTATCTATCTCTTTCAATCCCTGTAGAGAATCTTCCTGTAGAGAATATATAATTGTGTCTTGTTTTGTAATCCAGTCTGATAATTTCTGCCTCTTGATTAGAATGTTTCATCTATTTACATTTAAAGTACTTAGTGGTAATGTAGCATTTGCATCTGTCATTTAAGTTATTTTTTAGCATATCTTATGTGGTTTCTGGTTTTATATCCCTTCTTTTTTAAAGATAATTTCAGATTTTAATAGATTTTATTTTTTTAGTGGTTGCTCTGGGTATTAAAATAAATTCTTAATTTAAAGTAATCTAGACTGGACTAGCACCAAATTTCAATAGCATACAAAAACTTTGCTCTAAAATAGTTCCATTTCCTTCCCTTCCTTTGTAATATTATTGACATACAAGTTACAGACTTGTACTTTATGAACTTACCAACACAGTTTTATAATAATTACTTCATGTCATTGTGTTTCAAAAGAAGAAAGTGTTACAAAAACATTTATTTTTTTTTAACATTTACTTATATACATTCTGTTAGCTCTGTTATATATTTCTTTGTGGGGATCTGAGCTACTCACTAGCATTCTTTCATATCACCAAAAGGACTTCATTTTGTATTTCTTGTAGGGAAAGTATGCTAGTGAAAAATTCTGTGTTTTGGTTTACAATGTCATATCTTCCAATTTTTTTGAAGGATAGATTTTCTGGGTATAGAATTCTTGGTTATAGCCTTGGCCTCTCAGTGCCTTGAAGGTGTCACCCCCCTCTGTTTTGTCCAAAGTCAGCTGTTCATTTTATTGAGCATTCCTAGTCCAAGTCTTTTTTTCATCTTTCTGCTTTCAAGTATGTCTCTTTGTCTTAGGTTTTGAGAATTAAACTCTAACATGTGTAATTGTGTATCTCTTTGAGTTTATCCTGTTTGGAACTTGTTGAAATTGTGAATGTATAAATTGATTTATTAAATATAGGAAGTCTTGGGCCACTATTTCTTCAAATATACTTTCTTCCCTTCTTTATTATCCTCTAGGAGTCCACTTAAGCATTTATTGCTGTCTTGATGGTGTTCTACAGGCCTCTGCTCATTTTTCTTTTTTCCTCTTTTTTTGTTTTGTTTTGTTTTGTTTTGTTTTGTTTCTCAGACTGGATGACTTCTATTGATCTCTCTTCAGATTTTCTGATTCTTTGTTTTGCCAGCTCAAATCCACTGCTGAGTCCCTCTGGTTAAATTTCCTTACTATTATTTTCCTTTTCAACTTGACATTTTCTATTTTTTTAAATAACTTCCCTCTATTGATATTCATATTTGGTTGAGCAGTGTTCTTATGCTTTTCTTTAATGTTTTAGATATATTTTATTTTATTTAGTTGAATATATTTATAATGACTGCTTTAAAATGTTTTTCTAATGAGCCCAACTTATGAGATTCCTTGGATAGTGTTTCTAATGACTGCCTTTTTACCTTTGTATACAGGCCATACTTTCATAGTTCTGTTATGTCTCATGTTTTGTTGAAAACTAGAAATTTTAAATAATACAATATAGCAAGTTTTGTTGTTGTTGCTGTTTGTTGTTGTTTCTATTTGTGTGGATTCTTTGTTTAGTGACTTTCCTGAATTCTCTAAAGTCTGTATTATTTGATCTGTGCAGTTGCTGAAGTCGTCACTTGATTAACATATGGTCAGCCAATGATTGAATGGATATTTCCTTAAATGCTTTGGACCAATGTCTTCCACCCTTTCTGAAGGACTCTGTGTTTATGTTGGATATTAACATTCTGGTAGTTTTTAAATTTTCCTTCCTGTGCAGAACTTCAATGTCAGAGTTGAGATTGGGGGCTTCTTGGTTTTTTTTTTTTTTTTTTTCTGAACATGCAAACAAATCTGTGTTTGTATGTGGAATTCACAATTCTCAGGAGCATGTCAGAGCTTTTCAAAGTCCTCTATGGGCATTTCATTCCCAGATTTTACTTTTAAGTTTTTTTTGTTTGTTTGTTTTGTTTTTTTCTTAAAGATTTTATTTATTTGACAGAGAGAAACAGCCAGAGAGGGAACACAGCAGGGGGAGTGAGAGAGGGAGAAGCAGGCTTCCTGCTGAGCAGGGAGCCAGATGTGGGACTCGATCCCAGGTCTCCGGGATCATGACCTGAGCCAAAGGTAGTTGCTTAACCAACTGAGCCACCCAGGCACCCCTACTTTTAAGTTTTATAGCCAATCTCATGTTTGCCTCAACTAGTATCACCACTTCAGGAAGCTGTAATATTAAGTAATTGTTGCTAATAGTGTTTGATAAATAACCTGGGAAGGGGGATTTTCCCCAATGAGAAAAATCTGAGTTCAAAGAAAAATAAACCCTGTGAATGGAGATTTTTCCAGTTAATTATCAAGCAGGTCAAATCATAACGACTCTCTGGGGTGGGACTTTTTGTGGAACTCCAAACCTGTTCTTGCCCCTGTAATGCCTTCAGGCTGCTGATCATATAGCTACCATGCTTGCAAACCTGTTATTTTTTAAGGATATCTTGGAGTGGGGAAAAGAGGGAGGGAACAGAAGAAATTGAAATGCCGCAAAACTTCCTCTTACTGAGATTAAGTAATCTTTCTGGAAAAAACACACCTGAGATTATTGCAAGCCTTTGCTTAATTTTCAGAAATATGAAAAAGTTTATTTTGACAATTTTTCACTGTTTTTATATAGGAACAGATTTTAGGGATATCATTTCCCTACCATTCTCCTGGTGGGAGGCATTAGTAGACCTTTTCTTACAAGTGTGTTCCTTTGCAAAAGTTCTGTAGCAAAGCACAACTTGGCAGGTGCTCCAGGGAACATATTCTTGTAGGAGTACTTTCTATATTCTTTTCTTGGCTCACACCCAGTCCAAATAGGTAATCTAAAATGAAGTCCAAATTCAGGTGCGGTATCTTACATTCAGAGATTCTAAATGGAAACCTTTTCTATTTAGAGTGCATACTAAGGCAGATGTCTTTGTTGCTTTCACATGCCAGCTTTTTCTAAACCACCCTTTCAGTGAGTATGGCCATTAGTGAAATGGCCTCCACTATAGCAAATTGGGTTGCATGACACCCTGTTCTCCTTCCTTCCAAATATCACATGATCACACTTCTCAGGACAAATCTGTTCTTTCAAGGATTTGTTCTTGTTAAGGGTAGCCACTCTCTGCTTCAGTTAATGTGGTGGAGGAGGTGGGTACTGCTCTTGGATCCTCTTTCCACTCATACTCACATGGTCAATGTTATCTGATGACTCTGCTCAAGCTCTTGATTCTTACAACACACTCATGTATCAGTCCAGAGGTCAGGTTATTGGGTGGTAGGTGTATACTTGCTCAGTTTTGGGGGTTTTTTGCTTGCTTGTTTATTTTTCTTTATGTTCCTTCTTGGAATTCTGAGAATCCTGAATTCTACTCTAAATAGAGTAGTTTGTGAGTGTTATATAACACATATGCCCATCTATGACACAGCAGAATTGCTGTAAAATCATCATCCATCTTGGGCTCACCTAGAAAAATATGATGAAAATAAAAGGTACAACTTTCTACCCCAACCTATGTCCTTCTGACCCTTAAGTGTTCAAGGCTTTGAATTCTCTTTGTATAAAACCTGAACTAATTTTTGGTTCCAAATTATATCAACTTAATTGTATATCTTTATTCTTCCATATTGGAACTCCTGCCTAATTATGATCATATTTGCTGAAGATAGTAATAAGTAACTTGAGAATAATCTTAAAATATCATTTGATTCTTCCAAGAACTTTTTGAGAAATAAACTCTTATGAAGCCCATTTCATACGTGAAGAAACAGGTTCAGTACATTTAGATAACCTGGCTAGGTACACCCACAGCAAACTCCAGAGTCAGCATTCAGAACCATGTCTTGTCTTTTACTTTAACGACCTTACATGAACGTTATTATTTTCTCTCAGAATACAAATATAATGGAGAATAAATCAAATCAAAGCAAAATGGACAATGTGTTTCTAGAATGGAAAGAAATGGAAACACTGTTTTTATTCACAGGTGATATGATTATGTTGAAAATTCAAGGAAAGCTACCCCCAAATCTGCTAGTATTAATGAGTTTAGCAAGAGAGCAACATACAAGCTCAATATACAGAAATAAATTATATTTCTATGTATCATGTATAAAAAATTATAAGGCACTATTATACATCATATATAATCATATATATAAAAATTATAAAGTACTATTCAAAATATTATCAAGCATATGAAATATGTATGGTTGAGTCTGATAAAAGATATTAAAGGCCTGCATACTGAAAAATATAAAGCACTACTGAGAGAAATAAATATCTAACTAAGTAAATGGAGAGGTGTACAGTCTGTGGATTGGAGTACTCAATATTGTTGAGATGTAAATTCTCCCCAAATTGATGTAAAGATTTAACACAGCTCCAGTCAAATCCCAGCAGGAATTTTTAAAAAGATTTTATTTATTTATTTTACAGAAACACAGCTTGAGAGGGAACACAAGCGGGGTCAGGGGTTAGAGAGGGAGAAGGAGACCTCCCCAAAGCAGGGAGCCCAATGCAGGGCTTGATCCTGGAACTCCTTGACCTGAGCTGATTCACAATTTCATCTTTCCATCATGACCTGATGCTTAATGGCTGAGCCACCACCCAGTCACCCCCAACAGGAATTTTCATGAGACTAGACGAACTAATTGAAAAATTTTTTTTTTTTAAAGATTTTATTTATTGATTTGACACAGAGAGAGAGAGATCACAGGTAGGCAGAGAGGCAGGCAGAGAGAGAGGAGGAAGCAGGCTCCCTGCCGAGCAGAGAGCCTGATGTGGGACTCGATCCCAGGACCCTGAGATCATGACCTGAGCTGAAGGCAGAGGTTTAACCCTCTGAGCCACCCAGGCGCCCCTAATTGAAAATTAATGTGGAAATGCACAGTGCTTAGATTAGCCAAAATAGTTTTGTAAAAGGAAGAATAGAGTTGGAGAACTACTGCTATTTAATGTCAAGACACTATAAAGTTATTATAATTAAGACAGTTTCAGTATTGGCAAAGATAGGTCAATAGATAAAAAGAACAAAGCAGAAAGTCCAGAAATAGATACACACATATATGGACAACTGGATTTTGAAAAGGAACAAAGTCAATTCAGTGGAGAAAGAACCATGTTCATCAAAGAGTACTCAAACAGCTGGTTAACCATATGCAAAATACCCAAACCAAAACCCGAACAAACATTGATCCATCACCTACACCATATGTTGCAATTAACTCAAAATGAATTATTGGCCTCAATATAAAATTTATAACTATAAAACTTGTAGGAAAAAAGATAGGAAAACTTGTGATTTGGGTTAGCAAAGAATTCTCAGATATGGCAAGAGAAACACACATTAAAAAAAGACAAATTAGATTTCATTAAAAATTAAAACTTTCTGCCCTTCAAAAAATACTTTTAAGAGAATGAAAAGAGAAACCAAATACTGATAGAAAATATTTGTAAAGTGAATATATAATAAAGGACTTGCATTCAGAATCCGTGAAGAACTCTCAGAACTTAATAAGAAGAAATCATGCAAACTAATAAAAGAAATTGGATAAAATATTTGAAAAGACACTTTAGTAACCACTGATAATTGCCTGGGAAAGGAATGGTAATTACACAGAGGCAAAAAGAAATTTTTGGAAGTGATGGGTGTGATTATTAGCAATTACAGTGATGATTTAAAGGGGATATACATATTTAAAAGTTATCAAATTATACATTTTAATACATGTAGTTTATTATATGTAAATTAAATCTTAATAAAGCTATTGAAAAAAGAAAATAGTTAAATATGTAGTTTATTTTGAGGACTCAGCCAAAAGAAAAAAATGTAAATAATTCTAGAATTTTTATTCTAAGCAAATTATTTGAATATCTTCTTCAAGTAACAATACTTATTTTTTATGTCTTAGAATGATTGGGATTTAGTTCCTGACTTTAAATGCTAAGGAGAATTATTATAGCTCTTTTCAGGGAAAGATCACTATATTTTTAGTTCAAAATTACCTTCTGGGAACTAGGAGCCAACCTATCCTAATGACATCTTACACAGTGATAGCTGATCTGATAGACGTCAAAAACAGGAAGTAACTTGTTGGATGAAAATTGCTAGTAGCATGATATACTTGGGGAAAAAAATAACCCTTCAGCTTCAATAGTTTTGCTTGTGTAATTGAGCTTGCCTGTGGGAATAATTTAAGTAGTTCAGATAGTTAACATTGATTTATAGATCTCTTCTCTTCTCTTACTTACACACAAAAACAGGTTTCTCTCTCACAAAAAAAAAAAAAGAAAAAAGAAAAGAAAAAGAAAAATTAAAGTAAACTGAGAAGTTATTTCAGGAGCTGGGATGAATTAAGTAGAAGATACTTTCCATCGGTTCCTTATATAATGTAAAGAAGAAATATTTGTAGCATGTAATGAACAGCAATTTTTAGTATAAATACTGCATGAAGAACTAATGAAAGTCAACCCCCAAAAAGATGAACAACCAAACAAAAAAATGATAAAAAGTATATTTATTATATGATTTAGATGAAAGAAGAAATATAAGTAGCCAGTAAATATGTATAGTAAATACTATAAGCTCATGAGTGTACCAATAAAACAATATTCATTTCAGTTTGGCAAAAGTTGAACACATGCACACACACAGACATACAGATACCACACACACACACACACACACACACACACACGAGTGAATATGCACACTGCATTACTAACAACTGCAACAATCCTTTTACTGTTACACTTTTCACCTATGCTTTTTAGTTCTTTCTTGGAATTCTCATTGCCACTGTCATGGGATACAGACACCACATCCTGGATCAGTTTTTACTAGAATTTGGGGAGGGTGCAATCACGGGAAACCATGTATCAAGGTTGAAATCTAGCCTCAAAGTCACCCTCATTCAAAAAGAACCCTTGATTCCTAAACTGAGGAACATGATGATTCGAAGTTTTCTATTTTTTAACAGAGGAGAGCTGCCAGAAAATAAATGACACCTATATATAACTCTAGTGAAGTCTCACTCTTTATTGCAAGCATTTCCAGATTTTGGAAAAAGCTGTAAGTGCTCATTGTACTCTATGAAAGAAGATAAAGACGAGAATGGGATTTTGGCATGAGTCAAAAAGCATCTTGACTGGTGTTGCATCTTACTTACCATTTTTGACATGATGAATTTCATGATGAATTTTAGACACCATTTGTGGCTCATGTGGTATATATATAACTATATATATAGTTATAACTATATATATGTGGTATATATAACTATACATATAGTTATAACTATATCTATCTATATGTATGTATATATATATATATAAAACACTAATAAAAATATAATGTGTCTTTAGTTAAAATGATGGATGTTGAGATGTCAGGAAGGAAACATAAGATTATCAGATGCTGTTTCTCATTAGCCTGGAGAGTAAATGTATAAAGGAGGAAGCAAATAATTTTTTTAAATAACTCAAAAAATCTTTTCATTGCCTTGTATTTTTGATAATTTCTAAGACATTATACACTTGTGATTCAATGCAAATGTTATTTTCAGTTAAAAATTAGTCTCTATTACATACTAGCTCTTTCTCAGTAGCTTGCCATCCTGTATACAACCAGTCCCCAGTTATTTTTATGCTGTTCATTGTACACTAGACTACAATTTATAACTCGCATTTTGATTGCTTATTACACATTTATGGATACCTGAGTTTTTACCAGCTTCAAACTGCTTTTTATAAGTGAAAATTAAGTTGAAAACTCCAAACAGTTCAAAAATAAAAACATAAGTTCAACATTTCTTCACAAATTGTCCTAAGTAGTTTAAAATATGTCTTTGTGAATCTGTTAGGAAAGTTATTGCTACATGCAGAGGTTACTATCTTTGAAGTCCACAGTGCTTCATCCATTCCCCATTAGTACACGGAGTGTTAAAGCTCTGAGAATCATGGACACACATCAATATTAAGCTGGGGGAAGATTGGCTTGGGAGAGAAAAGCAAAGAGGAAGGATAGGAATATTCCAGAGTTAAAATTTGAAATGGCCACTTCCCTGTTTGCATCATCTTTACAGTTACAGACTTTTCTTAAGAATGCAATTAATGTTATGATGAATTGTGAATAATTGTTAGTTGATTAATAGAGTGGTAATGGGATGCTTTTGGATGATCTATAAAAGGGTATTGAAGAGTTTTGAAGAATAGAGACCCTCAAATATTGGCTTTGGAATCCAGACCAAGATGTTGACATCAGGGATACTAGGAAGTTATAAAAATAAAGATTTCTCAGACTTAGTATAAAACATTTTAATTAAGGAAGTCTAAAATGGGCCCCATGGATCTATAATTTAAAAATGTATCCAGGTTACTCTGATCTTTAGAATACTAACCTTGAGAGATGTTAAGACTTTTTTAAAACCATATGGTTGTGCAGATACTTTGCATAATTTTTTTCTTCACTTATTTCACCATAAACATCCTTCTCCAAACATCTTAAAGAATTGTGATTTTATGGACACGTTTTGAGAAATGCTTTTCACAGAGTTAAAACCATTTGCTGTGGCTATGACATTTGGTGGAAAATTGAGTGGTTATAAACAGGTTTAAATATAATAGAGATATGGGAGTGCATGTGCAGAGACTATTCTCTAGGTAGTCTAAGGAAAAGAGACCCAGGCAGAACATGAGCAATTAGAGAGAATGTGAAATCAAATAAAGACTAGAATGTGATCTTGTCTGTGAGGCTGACAAAATTACAATCTGGCCTTAAAACTAGAATTGGTCATCCCTTCTTAGAAACAGTCTCAAGAGGCAAACAATTGACAGATCCCTCACCTGTGTAATTGGCTCTATTGGGAAGAGTGGGAATATGTCCCTATCTCCAGGGGCTGTTGAATCCCAAGTGCAAGGAACAATATTGGCAAAGCACTGTTGGAATCGAAAGAAAAGAGCATCAGTGATTGTCACTTTGCTTGGTTACAAAGTGCTTTAACCAAGACCCAATGTCCAATCACATAAAAATTGCTAAAACTTTTGTGAAGATAATAGTACCATGAGGAAGTAAGGCGAGGGGATTATAGAGCTACGTTCCAGAAATAGAGTAGTGCTCAAGTTGTTCTAGGAAGTTTCTGAATGAGACAGTCCTCATTTTCTCCTCCCTTTTCTTTCCTTTGCTTTCTTTCTCCTCTCCTCTTCCTCTTGTCCCTTATTGTCTTTCCCTTTTTACCCCTTTTCTGGTCTTGCTTATGTATTGGGAATATCTCAGGAGTGACCAGGAGAAAATCCACAGGTTGCCACCTAAAGGAAAGGATTCCTTGACGATGTCTAACTCCTTCTGCTGTGATTATTCATTCTCTAAACACCACTGACCTGACATTCATTCTTCCAACTGAGATTCCACTATGCACATTTCCTATGCATTTTCACAATATCCTCTGAAACTTCTCTCTTTATATTTACAAATACAAAGTATAATTACAGTATGCATCTGTCCCACTAGTACATTTTTAATGCCCTTAAAACAGGGTTTACCTTTCTGCATATTATATTCTCAATAGTGTTTGGTACATCATATGTACTTAGAAATTATAATTGATCTGAACTAAGAAATAAAATAATTAAATGAAAAAATTCAGTTACTCCAGATTCTTAGGCTAGGAATATTTGCCCACAATCCATTGTCGCTCACTTAGCGCATGCTGATAATGGTTTACTGGGCAGATACACCAGCATTCTTAGAGTCTCAGGCTACTAAATAAGGGGATGACCTCCTAGAGTGTTAGCAGCCTTAAGAGTAACCTAATTTAAGAAGGAAAGGAAATATGAATTGGGGTAAATCAGGAAGAGAGAGGAAACATGAGAGACTTTGGACTGAGAAACAAACTGAGTGTCTTGGAAGGGAGGGGGTGGGAGATGGGTGAGCCCTGTGGTGGGTATTGAGGACACGTATTGCATGTAGCACTGGATTGGGGCATAAACAATGAATCTTGGAACACTGAAAAAATAAAATAATGTAATAAAAAATAAAGATTGATTAGATTTTAAAAAAAAGAAGTAACCTAATTCAGCTCAAAAGTGAATTCCACAGAATAAGACTGGTTGAAAGCCAGATGGCAATGAAAGGATATATACGTGTGTGTGTGTGTGTGTGTGTGTGTGTGTGTGTGTGTGTGTGTGTTTAAAACCATAACTTATTATACTCAAGGTTATTTAAATCCTCCTTTGAGTGTGTCTACCTCTACCTTAGGACCTCATAACTAAAACAAGATGTGGCCTAACCAGAAATCTAGAGGAAATCAACTGAGTCAATTTAATGCAATAAATATTTATTGATTATTATGTGCAAGGAATATAGGTGAATGATTGTAAGGCTGAGAGTAAGGAAAACGTTAAAGAAACCTGGATCACTTTATGTGAAGCCAAATTGACCTCAGGGTTGGGGAGCTGAGGCAAAGATTTCAGGTCCCTGAAGAAATGTCATTTGTAAGCAGAACATGCACATTTCCACCAAGACAAGTAAAAAGGATATAAACACAATGAGCATTTTAGCAGGATGGGTTTTAGTTTAGAATCGACCTTCCAAGAGTGCTTTACCAAATGGGCTAGGATGGTTATTTCTTGGGAGACACTTATAAGGTTAAGGTAACTTCGTAGTTTCAATCTTTTTAATAAGTAAAAAGGCAAGATCCCTAGAGCTCCTTTCTGGCTATATAGTTCTAGGATATTTTAGTTCCTTTTTATGCCTCTCCTCTAGTGACCTTAATTCCTTTTATCAGTTTAAAGTTTAAAGCACTTATAAGGAAAATATATCTATTTACAAGGATGAGAAATTGCTAACTTTTCCAGGAAAATCTGTTTTAGAAAAAAATCCTTTATTTTAAGTAACCTTGAGAGTTTCTTTAGGGTAGATACAACCATTAAAAGATGCAGTTAACACAGGGTTTAACTTTGAAGGAGAGGATATGAAATACAAAAACAGACCTTCCTTTTATAGTGTGTACAAGTATTGTCTTTCTTTAAAAAAAAAAAAAGAGAACATTGGAGGATGCTGCAAACCACACTGCACTCATGCTGTGTCTGATGATATTAGGTACTTATCCAGAGTTATATTGTGAATGGTGGCCCCCCAGTCTGTGGAGTAGACACAGTGGCTCCCAGAGTGGTAGAAAGAGGAAAATTTGAGGAATCATTGCTATTTTCCATCAAGCAAGTTCAAGAAACACAAGACAAGGCCATCAACTTTCCATGTAATGTATTAGGTCCAAATTGTTAATTCTATCATATTTCTATAATTTACACAGGTTTTTCCACATATTTCCAACAAAATATATATAATTGAATATATAATTGAATATATACCAATATTTATTACATATAATAATATATAATTACTAGATAATAATTATATAATAATATATATAATATATATAATTCAATAATATAGTCCCGTAATCCTCAAACAACCCAGTAATTAAATGGAGCAGGCAGGGTATCATTGCATTAAAAACTTCTGGTCTTCCTCCTGAACCAAGATTCTATGGATATTGGGTTCCTGTTTTTGGCTTTCTTATTCGATCTTTTGTTCACAAACATAGCTGTGCAGCCAAATATTACACAAACACTCTATTATGTACACATGGTCACACACAGAAATTGTCAACATCCATCTTCAGGAACTATGATGTGTTATGTCTGGGACAAGACATCTCGCATGTGATTCTTACATTTTGCCAACTTTAAGATATACTTTCCCTGATCAGTGTGTCTGAACTCTAGTTGCACATTAGAATTACCTGCGTAACTTAAAAATTATGAGTATGTTCTCATAAGTAAACAAATCAGAGTCACTGGGGTGGGGACATAGCATGAGTAATTTTTTTAAGTGCTAGAGATGGTTCTAGAGCACAGCCAAGGTTCAGAATCAGTGGGTCAGAGGAGTGCCTTTCAGACTTGAATTTGCGGGAAGCACTTAAGAATCTTGTTAACATGTGGATTCTGACTCAGTAAGTCTAGGGTAGGGCCAGAGATTCTGTAATTCTGTCTTTCTACATTTCTAACCAGTTTTCCAATGACGCTGGAAGACCACACTTTGAGTAGCTTCACGTACAAAAGAAATGGCCACTAGTCTCAGTTGCGCAGAAGGGTTAACTGCAAACCTTACCACAGAAAAATACCTTTCACATTTAAGCCTCAGGCTCCAGGAGTATGTCCTGCCATTGAGTCACAATGAGTCTTTATTATCCTTATTGGAACTGTTACTTCAAGACTTCAGATCCTACTTTGTTCATTGAGTTTCAGTTTCACCTTACTGGCAAGTTTCTAATTGTTTTTCCAGCTGTGCTCAGGTAAGCTGAATTACCTGTGCTGTTCTCAGGGACTCTTGGACCTTCTACTTCCTTGTGAACAACATAAACACAGGGATTGTGCCTGGATCACCTTTGTATTCCAACACCTTTTATATTGCCTACTAGATAGTAATTGTTCAATAAATGTATGTTGAATGAATGAGCACAGGTCTTAGAACATGTAGCCAGGCTCCTATCTCCCCAAAAATCTGTGAGCTCTTTGAAAACAAGGCTTATATCTTTTCATATTTATAGACCCAGTGCTTGGTATAGGGTAAAGAATGAAGCATATATGACATATATAATGAAAAACTGATTGCCTTGTATTTACGAAGAATATCACTATGTTACAGAATGATTAATGTTAAGATTCTCACATTCTTTAGAGCATAGTAACTTGTATTCATCACACTCTGTATAGATGTGTATGTATACATATGTATGGATACCTATATCAGAGTCTGATTATTATCCTGAGATATTTTTCATTAACAAGAATTTGCAACAATTTGTAATAAAGAGAATCAATGCCCTTTATTCCTGCCCACCCACCCCCACTCATGTATTTGGATCAAAATCTTTCCCTGCCCACACCAAATAGATGTATGTGTTGTTGCCCTGATTGTATCTGGTGGAAGCACCGTAACAGTCCTTTGGAGTAACTATGAAATTATTCCTTTGGGTTCTTTTCCAAGTCTTCTGTGTAATGATTTGTTCAGACTGCTCTGACTCTGTGGGCAGTGCCAGTGAAATACCAGCATAGGAAGTAAGAGCACACACCAGTTTCCTCAAGAGACCTATTTACAGCTCTTGCAGATGATTATGAATTTTTTACTTTAAGAACATAGCCTTTCCATTTGCAAAGCTTTAACAAATTACAGGATTGGATCTGCATTGTTTCCTGACATTGATAATAGGAGACTATCAACCCCTTCTCTTCTTAACTCATTTGCAAGAGATTTCATTAGGAGGAAGACTCTGTGGTGAGCTAATTCAGGGCAAACTACACGACTCGTTGGGCAAAGTAGTTGAGAGTTAAAAACAGGTGTTCCCAAACCTGCTTTTCCACGTACAGATAATATAACACTGGAGAAGTCACAGACTTTCTCTGTACTTCTCATCTGCAAAATGGACATAGAATAATATTCACTTCATAGCATTCTGACATTTAGAATTAATTCATGCTTAACACGGTAACTGGCATGTTATTTCATGTGTATTATTATTGTTTGGTTTAATTATTTCTGTTCTTTGACTTCTGAAATCTTAAAGGTTTACATGGTCGAAGCCAGCACACATGATATCAAGCAATTGATTAACCAGTGTATTAATGTTGATCATACCTTTTGATTGATTTCAGAAAAGAGAAAATCACATTCAGGAAAAATGAACTAATTTGTGATTCAACTGATGCCAAATGACTGGATTGACTCTATTATTTTTCTCCCAGCAAGTTAGACTTTGGATGCTATAGATTAGTTGTATGAGACAAAGTCACGATGTAAAGTGAATATGACAGAAGAAGTCAGTAATTAGGGGAGAGAACTTGGGATATTTCAGGGTTTGTTCTAGCACAATTGGAACACTAACCACATGAGTCTTGCAAATTGCATTTCCTATTGACAGATCTTACTGATCCTAGGTATGCTTATAAAAGTCATCTTGAAGTTTAGGGCTACAACTTTCTCCATATTCTAATAATTCTTTTTTTTTTTAAGATTTTATTTATTTATTTGACAGAGAGAAAGATCACAGGCAAGCAGAGAGGCAGGCAGAGAGAGAGGAGGAAATAGGCTCCCTGCCAAGCAGAGAGACCAGTGCGGGGATCGATCCCAGGACTCTGAGATCATAACCTGAGCTGAAGGCAGAGGCTTTAACCACTGAGCCACCCAGGCACCCTCTAATAATTCTTAATGGATATTTTCTCTGGTCTTTTTTTTTTTTTAAATCAGGAGACTCCTATCCCATATATAAGTCAATTTGTGAGGGGTTTTGTTTATTTGTTATCTTGGACTAACCTTGGAAATCTCTTTGTTCTTGAAAATAACAAACATGAGTATCCTTCACTTGCCATTTTCTATAATAGACTCCAAGTTTTTTAAAAACTAAAATTAAGGCACCTGGGTGGCTCAGTCGGTTAAATGTCTGCCTTCAGCTCATGTCATGATCCCAGGGTCCTGGGATCAAGTCCCACACTGGGCTCCAGGCTCAGCGGGGAGCCTACTTCTCCCTCTGCCTCTGCTCCTTCTCTCTGCTCGTGCTCCCTACCTTTCTCAAATAAATAAATAAAATATTGAAATAAAAATAAATTTGAAAACACTAAAATTAAAGTGTTTTTCATTGAGCCTCTATCCTGGAGAGCAAATATTATGATGAGAATATGTTCCTTAAAACAAATAAATGATGTAGGAATACTAATTAACTCTATTTTTTTCCTTAGTACATGTTCATCAATTTGCCCACTGAGTATATAAAATATAGAGTAAATTATGTTTTGTTTTACAAAATTGGATTCAAATGGCTTATTTGGATCTAAAAATATAAAATACCTTATGCCAAGTTTTAATCAACAGTATCAATCTGGATCTCACTAAACTGTTTTAACCAAAATTTGAATAAAATTCAAAAATCAATAGTTGAAGATGTAGAATCTCCTTATTTCTAAAATTAATTAAAACTTATAGTTTGAGGGCCGCCTGGGTGGCTCAGTTGGTTAAGTGACTGCCTTCCGCTCAGGTCATGAGCCCAGAGACCTGAGATTGAGCCCCACATCGGGCTCCCTGCTCCGCAGGAAGCCTGCTTCTCCCTCTCTCACTCCCCCTGCTTGTGCTCCCTCTCTGGCTGTGTTTCTCTCTGTCAAATAAATAAAATCTTTAAAAAAAACCCAAACAACTGATAGTTTGAGAATGACAAATACGAATAAACAAACAAAAAGCAGAATCAGACCTATAAATAGAGAATAAAATGATGGTTTCAGGAGGGTGGAGGGTGGGCAAAATGGATGAAGGGGAGTAGGAGGTAGGCTCCAGTTTTGGAATGAATAAATCTGTGGAAATAAAAGGCACAGCATAGGGAACAAAGTCAGTATATTGTAATAGCATCATATGGTGACAGATGGTAGCTACACTTGTGGTGAGCATAGCTATAACGTATAGAATTGTTGAAATCACTATGTTATATGCCAGAAACTAATGCAACATTGTGTATCAAACATAATCAAGTAAAAAAAAAAAAGAAGAAAGATAAAATTCAGAGAGAAAAAAACATGATAGTTTTAATTAGAAGTCATATGCCCTTCATTTTTCAAGAGGTAATGCAAGTCTGGTGGGTCTTAATTGGGATTCATTCAAAGTTGCATTTATTTATTTATTTATTTATTATTCCAGTGTTTCTCCGCATATGGCCTATTTTCTATTTTTATTACAATTATTTGGGTATGCTTGTTAAAAAACTTAAGATTCCTGGGCTCCATTCAAGACCTACTGAATCAGGATGTCTGAAGGTGGAGCCAAGAAATCTGCTCCTTTTTTTTTTTAGGTATCCTATATAAATCTTATACACATTAAAATTTGATCTCAGTGCCACTGGCAAGAAACAATGGAGGCCAATGGACATTAATTGAGCTTGCTTAGAGAGATGTGGGTATGAAAAAGGGCAAGGCAATTCAGGTTCGATTATCAGTGTATGAATGGTAGAAAGTCAAATGCTATTTTCCACATTTTTTTTAAGATTTTATTTATTTATTTGACAGAGAGAAACACAGCCAGAGAGGGAACACAAGCAGGGGGAGTGAGAGAGGGAGAAGCAGGCTTCCCGCCGAGCAGGAAGCCCAATGTGGGGCTCGTCCGGGATCATGACCTGAGCCGAAGGCAGTCGCTTAACCAACTGAGCCACCCAGGCGCCCCTATTTTCCACATTTTTATTTGAAAATCTTTTACTTTGTATGAGCAACTGATATTCAGTAAAGTACTTAAAATTGTAGTTACTTCCTAATTCACAATAGAGTAATAAAGGTAGAAAAGAATGTTTAGAGGATAAAAATGGGTGAGATGTGCATTTCCACGGAGAAAACAAAGTGGTTGATATGAAAGATAAGTTAAAGAAATGGGACAGTGTCATGTCCATTTCCTGTTACAGTTCTGTAAATTTTCCATTACAAATTCCTGAAGTCAAGATTAGTTCCAGCTAATTCATCCCCATCTGATTATCTTATTTTTAAAAAATTATTTGTTGAAGTGAAACAAACACTTCCTACAACTCTAAAACCCTAAATTTTATTCAGCTAATTGCATATAGAAGTGTTGAATTTTCAACATGTGGATTGAAATGCCCACTACCATTTTGTAAAATAATTCTAATAAAATAACCTCCTTTAAGGAAAGATTTCCTTTTATCTCAATTTTGCTTTGTATTTAATGAAGAAGATTGTTGGTATTCTCCAAAGATTTTCCCATAAGAAAGGAAGAAAATAAAAGAATTACCCTTTCAATCTTTAATATACATAAGTCGCAAAATAGTCTATATTAACCAACATAAGACAATAAATAATTCATGTAGTCTATTGGTAATTGGCAATGGGAGATGGGAACCACATAAATGAAATATATGTCTTTGCTATCATTTGCCCAATGTAATATATTTTATAGACACTAATGATACACAAACCATAAAGTTTAATGATGTTTTCAATGCTGATTATACCTAAAGATGCTTCTTCAAGTCATACAAATATTCCAGAAGTGATCACACAGTGAGCTATTTGTTGAAATAAACATTACAGGATAGCTTAAGGTCAATTTAATTAAATATATATGGAGATCTTTTTGTAGTTGCATAAATCTCACTATTGCTCAGTCATTTAAATCTGTTTACTTCTCAAATAAATCTGTTCTGGAAAAACAGTAAAAAGGAGTGTGTCACCAATTAGTGAAACTGTTCCTCAAATTTAATTAACCTTTTATTCAATCAAAGGGCACACCTGCAAGTTTCCATTTATTTTGGGGTTGATGCTGCTATTTCCCAGAGACTCTCCTAGGACTCAGGATCTTCTAAGCAGGTGCTTAGACCAAGTATGATTTTTTTTTTTCATATCAGAAGGATGGCATTTCAATAGACTACAAGTAGATAAAATGGATTAATTAATGATGCTACCCTTAAAAAAATGTCACTTTTTCTTTAACAGCCCAATTCTATGTTAGAGCACTTTCATCCTTTATTTAACAGTTAGGAAGAGGTTTTGGTACTACTCAAATTCTTACTATCAGTAAATGGAAGAATAGGCAGTGAATAAACAAGATAAAGTTTTAGAACTTGTCTTTCCAGAGTATTTTTATTTATCCAGCTGCTCTGTGGTACATCATAACTTTGTGAAATAAAGATTATTAGATTTCATTATTAGTTAGCATAGCAAGAAAATATCCATTTTTAATCAGCAAAACTGAATTATGCTGCTTCACTGAACTGATCTAGGCAGGTTGTTCGTAATACTCAAGGTATTGTCATCCAGCTCAGTAATAGTGACATTCTGAATAGGAAGTGGGATCTCAAAAGCCTTTTACCAGATGGGAGATTTTATTTATTCCTCGCAACCAGATGCCACCAACTTCTCTTTCTGATGAGGCTGTTTACTTATTTTACTTGGAGAGGCAGTGGTTGCTCTCAGGCATGTTTACTGAGAATTTCAACTCCCAGTTGAACCAAAGAATCCTCACTTAATAACAGCTAATTAACATAAAACCAACATTCTTTTGTGATTTAAGAGAACCATTCAACCGATTCTTTTCTCTATTTTATTATCACACTGTCCTAACCTTGGTTCTTCAGTGCTGGTGGCAAATGTGCAGTAATGAAGGAGGCAACATCAACTGGTCACCTGCCTGACTCGAACCAACCTAGGGGCAGCCAAGAGTGTGACCTGGAGTAGGGTAGAGTGGGAAGGGGACCCTCAGCCCACAGGAGCCCCAATACTAGAATCCCTAAGTGTTGGTATAGAGCCCTTAACAGAAGTACTGAAATACATTTAAATCGTAGGATTGACAACATGATTAGTCTGAAAGTAGTCCCCCTCTGAATTGAGCTCTGAAATCCCTGGCTTCCTGTATTCTCTCACAAGAACTCTGCATGAGCCATCCCAAAACTTGTACCCTTCCTCCTTCCTCTACCAACCAAAGAAATCCTATGCAGAAACACACATAAAACAGCTCAGAGCAGTGTAGCTCGGAAGGGTCTGGAACTTCAGCTCTTTAGTATTCCCCCTCCTCACTTTGTAGCAGTTCCTCAATACCCTTGGGTCTTATTGCTCCAAATGTCCCAGCCATAGACCAAAACTGTTTCAGAAATTTGTCAGCTCTTCCCTGTCCTAACACATCACAGAGTGAAACAGGTGGTCCCCAGTCAGGCCACCATCTGTTTTCAGAAACCACACAAACTATGTTCCTTGACCCAAGCAAGACAAAGGCCATCTAACCTCTCTACACCTCCGTGTCCATCTATGAGATCAATCACTCATTAGAATGTGTCCTCTTATCATACAGATCCATACCTGTTATATATAATGACAGAAAATAAGAACCTGTTTCAGTAAGTTAGGCCATAGGGCATGCATTGGATTCCTAACCTTGCTCTCACTGCATAGGTGCATTCAAATTCTATGAATCTTCCTGTAGGGAAAATGGAATTTAATTATCTGGTATGAAAATGGCTCTACAATCAAAAGGCATTGTGGAAGAATGCCTTCGTAGTCTTGTTAGACTAACAACAGCGACTCATGTGGTCACTACCACAAGAAGGCTATGGAGTCAACCAGATCTCAGTTTGTTTTTTGGTTCTGTTACTCATTGGGAAGTTACTAAATCTCTTTAAGCTTTGGATCCTCATGTATTAAGTGGAATATTGTATACATAGAGTGTTGTTATGAGTATTGCATATGAAGCTTTAGCATAGTTTCTAACACATAGAAAGAATCTATAAATGTTTTCTATTTTAATTATTACTAAAATTATTTTTATTATTGATAATCCTCCCATTATCACATCATCTTCTCTGTCTTTGACCTTCCTACCTCCTCTTATAAGTATCTTTGTGATTATATCCAGGGACAGAATATCCCTCCCCATCTGAAGATTTGCAAAGTCCCTTTTGAATATAAGGTAACGTATTTACACGTTTCTGGGATGAAGACCTTGACATCGTTAGATGGCCATAGTTCAACCTACCACAGTAACTGAAACCTGTGAGTTTATCTGGCCAGTGATGTGACCCATGTCTCAAGGCTCCCAGCTAAGTTTTAAACTGATTTAGTATTCTGTCTCTTGTTACAGATGTAGTCTTGCTTTAGTTTGAAAATAGGTTCATAGACTCTTATTTGTTATTACTTTTAAATTAACACAGGTAACTTGTATATAATCTATTATATAGAAAAATGTGAAAGTTTCTTTCCCTCATTCTTTCCCCAGATGTAACCACACTAATGGATTCATGACCAACTTTCTGTATCCTTCTACATATTTATATAATAGGATGTATATTTTATATAAATGTACATATATGCCTATTATCTTTTTTTGGTCTTTATTTTTTACATAAACAGGCTCTTACTGTAAGTATTACTCTATCTCTTTTTTTCCTCACTTACCAATAATGTCAGTTTTTAACATGAAATATGGGATTCCCCTGAATGGGTGGATCATATTTTCAACTACTGTTTTTCACATAGATATTTCTATTCCAGCTTTGTGTTATCACTTCAACACTATGATGAATAGATGCCTTTGTGCACATGGGAATGAATTTATAATGGTATATTTTTAGAAGCAGCAATGTTTGTGTCTGGGTGTGTGTATGTATGTGTGTGTTTTTACATGTGTGTTTTAATCCTAAGGTCTAAGGCTTAACCAATATACAATCCAACTGATGTTTTTATAAAACTATATAACTATAAGAGAGTGCTCATATCACCAGGTCTTCAATTACAATCGATACTCAGTTTTTATCCCAGTTTGATAGGAGGAAAATTATACTTTGTCATGGCTTCAATATGTGTTTCTTGAATTAGTAACATTGAGATTTGTTAATACTTCTTTAGAAGTATGATTGAAATATGGATGTACAAGGGATTCAATGGCACCCTCTTACACTAACTGCCCCAATAATGAAGCCACGTGGCAAGTCTTTGCACATATTTCACAGCATTTTCCTATGGCCTGACTCCACATTATAAAGCTTACATAGAGTTATCCCGCAGTCAATCCCTCAGTCAGTGAAACATTTTTTCTTATTTTGTGTCTAACCACTGTTTTTTATACATGGTTATTTTGGTCACCATCCTCCCTTATACCAGTCTTATTTGTTGGACAGGCTTGGGATAACTGAAGTCACTGTTATTTCATAATTGCTATCATTATAGTTCTTATTTTCCCATTATTTTCAAACTGGTTTGGGTTTCTCACTGATCATTTAAAAGTAATTAAGCTAGTCTACCATACTATACACAATCTATGATGCCTAAGGTTTTATATATATACACATTAGTCTGTGTATATATAAAATGACATCAGGCTGAAACTAACTTACTAATCTACCATGGCTCTTCAGGTGATCAATGATCACTTTTAACACAACTGGAAGTAAGCCACTCAAAAGAATGACAAAAAAGACATCTAATTTGCACTTGCTTAATGTTGGCAGAAGTGCAGTGGGAACTGGTGTACTTTTCCATCAATATCTCCTGAATGAGGTCATCTGGAAGCTCAGCCACATCGATTAGGGTGAACTTGCATGTATCTTTTGATTATAATCATGTTGTCAAGATTCAATTATGCTTCACCAGTAAAAAAAAAAAAAGGCAATTATAGCCCGAACTATATTAGAACTGGAGTTTTTAACTACCTGAGCAAGTTTCTGCTTTTATTTTCTTGTGGACAAAAGTTTATACTATAAGTCAGTAACTGAACTTCAAATTATGCATGTAAAAAGCAAATGATGACCCTGACACTGGACTCATAAACTCAAGATTCCATACCGAGGAAATTGAGATGGTCAGCGAGTAGTCGCCAAGGGGGTTAATATTTGAGTTGTTATCTGAATGATGAGAATGAAGCAGCTATGTTAGAATTTGGGATGCAGTAATCTAGCAGAAGGACAGCAAGGGCAAATGTCCTATGGCTGGAATGAGCATAGTTGTTGAGAAACAGAAAGAAGTTCAGATGTGGCCAGAATATAGTGAGCACAGATGAAGGTAAATTATAATGAGGGTGGTGAGGTTGGGTGGACAAAGTTGGAAACACAATGGAACACCATTCAAGGGCTTTTCTAGTGGAGGGTCATGTGATTCTTTTTTTTTTTTTTAAGATTTTATTTATTTATTCGACACAAAGAGAGATCACAAGTAAGCAGAGAGGCAGGCAGAGAGCAGAGGAAACAGGCTCCCTGCTGAGCAGAGAGCCCGATGCGGGCCTCAATCTCAGGACCCTGAGATCATGACCTGAGCCGAAGGCAGAGGCTTTAACCCCTGAGCCACCCAGGTTCCCGGGCCATGTGATTCTATCTGCATTTTGGAAGGATCACTTTGGCTGTTGGGAAAAGGGACAACAAGAACTTGTGGGAAGTTGTGCATTGAAAGATGATTACAGCTGGATTAGAGTGAGTGCAGTGGACCTGGGCCAATTGGGAGAACCTATATAAATATTAAAGATGGAGTAGACAACACTCGATTCATTGTAGTGAGTAAGGAACCGAAAAGATTGAAAGATGACTCCTGAGTTTTGGCTTAAACAACAATTTGGGGAGACGGTATGGCCATTTACGGAAATAGGGAACATTCATGAAGAGTCAGTTTCATCTTTCATTTTAAACATGTTAATTTTGAGGAGTCTGTCAGTTGCAGATATCAAGTAAGCAATCAAGAGTTAAAACCAACACCTTGTGGGGAGGTGTAGGCCAGAGTTACAGAGTTTTAATTATCAGCATGTAGATAGCATTGAAAGACACAGTAAGAAGTGAAATTAAAAAAATTTTTTAAAGAATTTATTTATTTGACAGAGAGAAACACAGCCGGAGAGGGAACACAAACAGGGGGAGTGAGAGACGGAGAAGCAGGCTTCCCGCTGAGCAGGAAGCCCGATGTGGGACTCGATCCCGGGTCTCCGGGATCATGACCTGAGCCGAAGGCAGTTGCTTAACCAACTGAGCGACCCAGGCACCCCCGAGGTGAAATTAAAATTTTAAAGGTAAATTGAAAGAGACATTGAAAAGAAATGGAGGGACAGGATAATTCCTGAAAGATTCAGACCCTTATAATTCTAGTAATAGGGAAGAAAAAGATAAGAGAATGGGTAGGAAAATGAAATATGGCAGGTGAAAAATGAAAAGAGAAAGTTTCACAGAATACAAGAGTCAGGGGAGAAGTATGAGGGACCAAACAAGAGTATTTAAGAAGATGACTGCTGGAAAACACCCATTTGAATCAGTAATGGAGTGATAGATGTGATACTGACTGGAGAAACTTTGATTGCTTGATGAAGACCAACTTTTAGTCAGTGTGTATTGGAGATCATTGGGAAGTGAAGCAATAGAAAACTGATTTGTAGAAAATTATTCCAAAACTTCAAGAAGGGAAGTAGAGAAATGGCAGAGTAGCTGGAAAAGAATGTGGAAGCAAGGAAGCTATATTTAAACATGGGAAATTATGGAATGGGTTTCCACACTTAAGGCAATGGTCCATAGAAACAGAGTGGTAATGAAGGAGAAGGGATAACCAGGAGAGTAAAGCCATCAAAAAGGTGAACTACTGTATGATAGAGGGAACATATGAAGACATTAGCCTTTGCCAGTGCATTTCTCCTTTTATGGAAGAAGAAGGAAAAGATGAGAGCAGATTTGGCCACAAGAATATGTAACATATTTCTCTCTGAGGCCTTCAGTATTTCAGTGGGATATGATGCAAATGCATTAACTAAAAATGGCAGGACATGGAGCGTGGGTGGCTCAGTTGATTAAGCAACTGCCTTCATCTCAGGTCTTGATCCTGGGGTCCTGGGATTGAGTCCCACATTAGGCTCCCCAGGCTCTGCAGGGAGCCTGCTTTTCCCTCTCCTTCTGCCTGCCACTCTCCTACTTGTGCGCTC
>PITA01021382.1:0-32804 GCA_004023965.1 Spilogale gracilis
CGGATGTAGTGAAAAGAAGGGCCATATGCACCCCAATGTTCATCGCAGCAATGGCCACAATCGCCAAACTGTGGAAAGAGCCAAGGTGCCCATTAACAGATGAATGGATAAAGAAGATGTGGTACATATATACAATGGAATACTATGCCTCCATCAGAAAGGATGAATATCCAACTTTTGTAGCAACATGGACTGGACTAGAAGAGATTATGCTGAGTGAAATAAGCCAAGAAGAGAAAGTCAAGTATCGCATGGTTTCACTTACTTGCGGTGCATGAGGGGTAAACCGAGGACAGTGGGAGAAAGAAAGTAAATGGGAACTAGGGTAATCTAGGGAGGGAAACGAAACAACAGAGACTTTGGACACAAAAACAAACTGAGGGACTTGGAGGGAGGGGGGTGGAGGGATGGGAGAGCCTGGTGGTGGGTACTGGGGACACCTAAAGCATGGAGCACTGGGTGTGGGGAATGGGCAATGAATCTGGAACACTGGAAAAAAAATTTTAGTAACAATAAAAAAAAAAGTACAGAAAAAACAAATTTAAAATTATAAGTATTTACCAAATGAAAATTTATAATAACTTCATGAATTGTAGCATATATACTAAATGAAAATTTATATAATGATACAATAAGAGCCAACATTTACAGAGAACTTACTGTATGAAAGCACAAAATATTTATTGCATAAACTCATGTAACAATAAAAAAAAGAAGAAGTAACTCTGTCATTTTTTTTGCATATAACATGATCATTTACATAGAAAACCTTAAGGAATCTCTAAAAGCTACTATGTGGATTTAGTAAGATTATAAAATATAGAGCTAATATATGAAATCAGTTGTGTTTCCATATACTAGCAACAAATATATGGAAAATAAGTTTTAGGAATAAAATCTCTTGAGGATACTATCAAAACATTGCAATCTAGAATATCAAAGAAAATATGCAACTGGGTATAGGGCATAAACAATGAATCTTGGAACACTGACAAAAATAAAATAATGTACTAAAAAAGGAAAATATGTGCAAAATATCTATACTAAAAATTATAAACATGGATGAAGAAATTAAATATTAAAACTATGTTCATGGATTGGAAGACTCAGTATTGTTAAGTTATCTGTCTGCCCCAAAATGGAATGTAAATTTAGTACAATCACTCTCCATATTACACTAAGCAATACAGAAGAAAAAGATACACTGGTTCTAAAATTTACGTAGGAATTCAAGAATATAAAATAGCCAAGTGATCTTTAATAAGAAAAACAAAGTTAAATTAATTAAGACAGGGTGGGGCATTGGCATTAGGATAGAAAACTGTGTCATAAGAACAGAATACAGATTCTAGAAATAGAATCACTGCTCAACTGATTTTTAATAAAAGGACCAAGTAAATTCAATAGGAAAAGGAAAGTCTTTTTAACAAATGGTGGTGTGACAACTGAGTAAATCTATAGGAAATAAAAACAAATCTACACCACTACCTCACACCATTCACAGAAAACAATTTGAGATGTATTATATGCATAAACAGAAAATCCATATGCTTTTAGAAGAAAATAAATTAGAACATCTTCCTGACCTTGGAGTAGATAGAATCTTCAGAAAGTGGATATGAAACATACTAACCATACATACACAAATAATAAATCAGACTTTATAAAAAATTAAAATAGTCTGATCATCAAATAATGTTGTTAAGAATATTAATACATGAATCATAGACTAAAGAAAATATTTGCACCACTATGTATCTGATATACTGTATATCCAGAATATATATGAAACTCTTTAAAAAATAATTAATTAGAAGATTAAGCAAAGATTGAGGGGATATTTTTTTCTTAAAGATTTTATTTATTTATCTGACACACACACACACACACACGCACAGAGAGAGAGAGAGAGAGAGAGAGAGAATGAGCAAGAAGGAGGGAGAGGGAGAAAAAGAAGCAGACTTCTGAGTAGGGAGCCTGATGAGGGACAAGATCACAGGACACTGGGCTCATGACCTGAGCTGAAGGCTGACTGAGTCACCTAGGCACCCTTGAGTGGATATTTTTAAAGGGGTATATGAATGGCCAAAAAGCACATGAAAACATACTTAACATCATTAGTCATTTGGAAAATGTGAATTTAAACTGTCATGAGAAACTGCTTTGCAATCACTAACATGGTTAAGATTTTTTTTAAAAGACTGTTAATAGCCAAACTACACTACAGAAGAACCAGAACTCCTAAACATTGCTCCAAAGACTATATAATGGTATAAACACAGTAGAAACTTCTTTGATGAGTTCTTAAAAAGTTAAATATAAATCTATGCTAAGAACTGGCAATTCCAATTCTTGGTATATATGCAAGAAATATGTAAACATATGCCCACAAAAAGATTTATCTAAAAATATTTATAGTAAATTTACTCATACTAGTCAATACCATGGAAGCAGCCCAAATGGTTATTAAGAGAATGGATAAAATCTGTTGCATTCCTATACACTAAAAAATAACTATCAAAAAGAGAAATTAAGAAAACAATCTCATTTAAAATTACACTAAAAGAATAAAATACCTAGAATTAAATTTAGCCAGACAGAATAAAAGTTTGTACATTAAAGCCTGTAAGACATTAATGAGATAAGTTGAATACCATACAAATAAGTGGACAAATGTTCTGGAAGAGTTAATATTATTAAATATATCCATGCTCTCCAAAACAATATATAGATTTAATGCAATCCCTATAAAAATTCCAATGGTATTTTTCACAAAAACAGAACAAACCTACAATTTGTATGTGACAATAAACACCCCAAATAGCCAAAGCAGTCTTGAAAAAAATACAAAGCCAGAGCATCACATTCCCTGGTTCAAACTACATTACAAAGCCTTAGTAATCAAAATGGTATGGTATTGGCATAAAAACAGACACATGGATCAAGGGAACAAAATAGAGATCCCAGAAATAATCCACACATATATGGCCAATTAATTTATAACAAAGGAAGCAAGACTATGCAGTAAAAAAAGAACAGTCTCTTGCATAAACGATGATAGAAAAATTGGAAAACCACATGCAAAAGAATGATACCAGAACCCTATCTTCCACCATACATAAAAATAAACTCAAAATGTCTTAAAGACTCGAGTGTGGGACCTAAAACCACAAAATTCCTAGAAACATGCTCTGATATAAGTCTTGGCAATGATTTTTTCAGATATTACCAGAAAATTCTAGCACTAAAGAAGAGCCTTGACAGCTGAAAATATGACAGTAAAAGATGCTAATACATTTAATTTCTACAGATGAATCAAAGATAACACTGAAACTTTTTGGTGAATATTGCACTCCATATCAAGGTAATGCACTACCTTTCATTCCTTCTTATATGTGTCTCCAGTTATTGAATCTGTTCAGTTTGTTTTTGCTCATAAATAAGACACTATATTTTTAACTGTTAAATTAGTTGTAAAACCCTTCAAATATAAACCTTGACAATAAATGCACTATTTCATCAAAATACATAGCTGGAAGAAATGTTTTTTCCAAAAAAGTGAAAGGCCATGAGGGCAAAGAAAATGGAGAATTTGAATGGAAGTAATGAAGTGATCTTCATTATAGCAATGAGATGAAACTTATCAAGTGGAACGTTTTCTATAAACATAATTCATTTGATTACCATTTCAATTGACCAAAAATCTCTGCTTTCATATTTAGCATCAATTTACAGTTGAAATAAAACATTTGATATTTTATATCCAAAAAGATATAAAGAGAGTAAGTTTCCCAGGAGATGACATAATGGTGCTACTTTCTTTTGTAACCAAGAACTTTGAAAAGGAATAAACATTAATCACTATTCTATAGTTATTGAGGACCCACTGTGTCCCAAACACTGTGCCGTGTCAGAAATACAGACACGGTGGTAATAAAATCGCAAGCCAGGACACAGCCTGCCAGAGAAAGACTTCAATAGGGCTGTGTTCAAACTACTGTGACTTCAAGTTTATGTTTTAATTTCAGAATTTTTTGCAGAAAAACATTCAAAAGGAAACCGTTTCTCTAAAGGCCCAAAATATACATTTATAAAGATTTCTGCTAAGAAATTGAAAACAGGGGCACCTGGGTGGCTCAGTCATTTAAGTGTCTGCCTTCAGCTCAGGTCATGATCCCATCGAGCCCCAGGTCAGGCTTTCTACTCAGCCAGTAGCCTGTTTCTCCCTCTCCCTCCGCCTGCCTCTCTGCCTGCTTGTGCTCTCTCTCTCTCTGTTAAATAAATAAAATCTTAAAAAAAAAAAAGAAAAGAAAAGAAATTGAGAACAATCAACTTGTCCAAAGATAGTGACTAGTTATATGAACCTTGATACATCTATGACATGAAATATCATGCAACAATTTAACAACAAATATAACATAGTTTACCAGCATCTTTGGCTTAGGGCAAGACATTTAACTTTTTCCTATGTTTTAGTTTTTCTGTCCAAAAATAGCTCCCAAATATTTTCTTCACTGTTCTTACAGATGTGGGGGATGAATGAAAACTAGCACGTAAATATAAGCCTAAAAGGACCCAATTACTAAAAATTTTTAAATCCACAATTTTAATCAAATGGCAAGTTAGGAAGTGAAAGCACGTCCTCTTCATCACAAAATCCTACACGCTAGGCTTAAGAATAAACTTATTATTTTTATGATTAGAAGACTGGCAAAAACAATATAGTAAAAAAACAAAGCCTGTTCCAGTCCTGTGGGTTTTCCTACACTGACTTTTCAAACTGAGGTTTTCATAAGCACTTTCGGTTCACCACCATACAGACGCCCAAAGCAAGGAATATGCTCTCAGCTGCCCTGGTTTGCACATAACGATCCTACATTTTTCTCATGAGAACACTTCAGACTCCATTTTCATTATGACACCCACTTCATAATTCTTGTTTTAGCTCATATTATGGGAAAAGTAAAATATACAAAGCTACTTCAATCTTACTTTAGTTTATAGAACAAAACACTCCGAGAAGTGTAAATATATAACGCACAGTGCTGGCAGTTTCTCTTGCCATGGTTCTGGTTACTTCTTAATAAAATGGCAGAAGTGGGATTTATTCAAACTCCAGATAACAGAAAATAAAAAGGATATCCTTTGGTTGGAGTAGTCCGCCTTGCATTCAGAATGGCCATTTAATTAGACAGTCTTTCCTTTTGACTTTAGCCCATTATCCCTAGCACTGTTCATGTTGCTGAGTTAGATAGGAGTCTGTGTTTTCAAAAGAATTAATAAATCATTTTTATTAGTCAATGACTGCAAAGTTTGCAATAGCAAAAGACATCAAAAAAGGAAAAAAGAAAAAAGAAAAAAAAAAGATGTTCCAGAAAGGTTTACTCTATATTCCTTAAAATAATATTATGTAATAATCAAATGTTATCACACCCAGTTGGTAAAGGCCAGTCATCTAAGAAAACCACACTCTGCCCCACCTTAGTTTGGACTGAACAAAAGAGGTTTGTCTCCAGTCATGCCCTATAAACCTGCTCTGGTTCACTACTGTCCTCTCTCTTTTATACCCTGATGATTGATACAAATGACATCCCATCACTTGCCCTTTCCTTCTTGGGACTCTGAGAAATGAGCGTCACTATTTTCTAACAGAAATATAATAAGGTAATAAACAAATAGAAAATTTCACCACATACAAAATTGAGATTAAAGACTATCTCTTACTTTTCTTGTAGCTCAAGAAATAATCTCTTGGGAAGAGAGTAGTCTAAGCTTTGCTCTTTCAGTTAAACCAGCCTATAAAATCCCTAAACAGAACAAGCATCACAACAGAGCAAATCTGAGAAAAGTGTGTTAGGCTTGCTTCTGCAAGATTCCCTAAGAGTGTCCCAGTCCTTCCGATTCACATGACCTAGTGTTGCGACAGTATGGTCTGTCACCAGAGAGAGACTGTCTTCAGTGCTCTAATCTATAAGACTGAATGTGAATACTTCCAAAACTCTGCCATATCAAATTAAATAAGATTTCCTTTCTATGTTTTTTTTCTGGAAAGGCCACTATCTTGGAAATACTCTATTCCTTTTCTTTTCTTTTCTATTCTCTTTTTAAAGATTTTATTTATTTAACAGAGAGAAACACAGTCAGAGAGGGAACACAAGAAGGGGGAGTGAGAGACGGAGAAGCAGGCTTCCCAGTGAGCAGGGAGCCCGATGTGGGGCTTGAACCCAGGACCCTGGGACCATGACCTGAGCCGAAGGCAGACACTTAAAAACTAAGCCACCCAGGCGCCCCAGAAATATTCGATTTATCCCTCTCCCTCAGCCCACAGATCAAATAAATCACCAGATTCTTTAGCTTTTGCATTATAAACATTTTTTTAAATCAATCCACTTTTCTCAGACACCTTCACCATATCCCTGTTCAGGCTCTGATCAATACACTGAGATAATGGATCTCATGTCTAACCTCAACATCTTCTAAACGACTGTCTATACAATCACCACAGAGATTGTCAGAGTCTTTCCATACAGACACTCTTAAAACTTGCCAAAGTCTCCATACTTCTTTCAGATATGCCCTATCATAGTGGAACCACAAATTCAGAAATCAAAGCCACCCCTAGGGCTGGGGCAGGTCTCTGGGGTCAGAATGACTTTAATTCCAGGCCCTGCTCTGCCATATACTTGGGCCATATAGTACAGGCACTCTCTACCTAGGGGACTGATGGGAAAGTTTACTCAAACACTCTGCCTATGGCATTTCCTCCCAGTAGCCAGGAACAAAGTAGGCTTTCAAGAAATATTAGTTCATTATTGCTATCACTAGCTCTACTTTGATAAAACAGTCTGTGTAAAGTTTTATTTTAATGGTATTTTGGTTTTATTTCCACCAACTATTATTTTTTTCCTTTATTTTCTCTCTCCATTCAAGGAACTTGAAAATTATTTCTTTTTCCCAGTCTGTGTCATGCCCTCTGTGGTCATAGCTCTGCGCTATTTCCTCAAAGGCACAGAGGTGTATGGTAATCAGGAAAATAGAATTTTCTGGCCAGTCTCTCAACATAAGTCTAAGCCTCAGGACAATTTATGTGTTGTTGAACAAAGATTTAGTAAACCTGCAAGAAGTGTTCCCTACAGTCTGAACAGAAATTCTATCTGGGTAGATGAGAGACCAGAAGAGAGAGTATTGTGGAACCCCGGGCAGCAAGGGCTGTCTCTTGGAAAGCTGGCAAGACCCAAGCGGGCAACAGCTGCTCACCGCATTGAGAGAGACAGGTGCCCCAGCACCCACATGGCATTTAGCTCACAGTGCATGATCAATAGTTGTTGAGCAAGATATAACTGAAATGAGCTATTTGCAGCTGGTGATGGATAAACTAGACATAGAGCTGGACCACAGTCCTGTGGAAGTCCATTTCTTAAGGATCATGTCTCATAACTCTTGAATTAGACTTTTTACTCTTGATATCCATACCATTCTCCCCCACTCATTTGCCTCTGTGGATATTGGAGCGGTGAGGTAAAAATTGTCACCCTAGAACAGGTGTTCCCATATTCTTAAATCACACTTACTTGGGACAAGATGAGTTACCAAAAAAAGATTGCTATTTTAATGACGCTCATCACAGTCATGATGGGCTCAGGGCTTTCAAATCTCCTCCCTCAACTGCAGCAAATTTAGAAAGCCTGCATTTTTTTAAAGCATTCTAAAAGATTCAACAGTTTCCTCCATGTAATCAGAGACACTAATTATCAAGCCTATTTCAGATAAAGTAGTAGTTAATGCCAATTTATCAAGATGGGAAATGAATCTGATTTTATTTCTATTGCAACTGCCCAAAGGCAGGTGGCTTAAGGCAAGTATATTTAGTTTAATGAGACTCGAGGGGATAAAACAGTCTAAGTTTGAGCACCCTCAATACACATCAGGAAATACACTGACCTGCCTCCTGCAAAAAAATCAATTTATATTTACACAAAACATGACCAGAGCCAGTACACTGGTATAAGTGTAAGATATCCAAGCTCCCTTCTCCAAATGGAATTTGTGTGATCCTACTCCAATATTTGTATCTTGAGTTTAATTTGGAAGTAATTTCTGGTCTAAATGATTCTTCCTTCACCTCTTTTAAGCCTTTTCACAACACTATTATTTTTTAGTTTTCAGGAATAGAAAGGAGTCTAGAGTGACTCAATTTCTAAGTATTTTATACTTTATTCATTAACATGTTCTCATCATAAAATTATCAAGGATTTACTATTATAAAGATTCAACACTGCCTAATCCAGAGCCCCGAGAAAATATTAACCCATCATTGCAGTGCCCAGAAGTAATATTTTGGTGGGTCAGTCATCTGCAGTTCATTGCCCTTACACCAGTAAACTAAAGTTAACCAGGAAGAAAAGACCAGAATGAATAAACATTCATGAAACATCTGGAATTCATTCTTAATAGATTGTGTCTAAAAGGAAAGATATCATGCGTAGTCTATGTGAGCTGAATTTGGGGGCTAAGCCCTTTAAGCCTGGAACCCCCTTTTCCTACTCCCTACCCCAATTCCCGAGGTCTCACTACAATTTGGAAGAACACAGATGGGAAATCACTAAACTAAAATATTCACATTATTGCACATAAATAAATGGTATACAGTTCAAAGGTGGGGTGGAGAGAGACAAAAAGAAAAAGGGGGGAAAGAGAGAGTAAAAGAGTGAAAGAAGATGAATTTGAGAATTCTAGTTCTATTCTCAGACAGCATGCATTTATTTCACTTCTTGATCCTTTTGAAGTTAAGTGTAGCCATGTAATTTGCTTTGACTAGTGGAATGATGGGTGGTTATTTTCCTTTGTGTTTGTGAGAGCTAGTGTGAATATGCCATGCTCTCTTTCTAGCTTTCATGGTCACTAGAAACACTCCTGATGATGGTTGCCCAGCAGCATGGACTGCAAGCAAGGATAATGCAAAGAACCCCAATTGACCTGTGGTAGACATGGGAAATGAGCAAGAAATAAGCTTTTTCTAGTTAGACCATGGAGGTTGTGTATTACACAGCATAACCTACTCTACCTTTATTGATATAAATGAGTAACAGGGATGCCTGGGTGGCTCAGAGGGTTAAGCCTCTGCCTTCAGCTCAGGTCATGATCTCAGGGTCCTGTGATCAAGTCCCACATGGGGCTCTCTGCTCAGTGGGGAGCCTGCTTCCCCCTCTTTCTCTGCCTGCCTCTCTGCCTATTTGTGATCTCTCTCTGAAAAATAGATATAAATGAGTAACAGTAGTAGGATAGAGCTACAACCATTAGTCCTTACATCTATATCACTGCATTAGGGCTCAAGGGTGGGATTTGAGGAATCTAGTATTGGAGACTGAAAAAATGATGGTCCACCTTATACAGAGGTTGAACATGGGATAAATTGCCACCTTTAGTTCTTGGAAGGCAGAACATGTTCCTAACAACCTTGTGGTTCTAAGGAGGTAAAGGCAGAAGACAAAATGTTGGTAGCTTGTGTGATGATGCTTCAAGCTCTGTTTAGAAAAGTAACATAAGCAAAAGATAATTTAAGAAAACAATCAGTTTGTAAGCACAGAATTAATGGGGATGGAGTTCATAAACTCAGAGATTCACAGAGTTCAGAGGCAACTGTTTCTCAATCCAAAACAGGTGGTGGGGGTGAGGGATATACTGAGAATGTTCTGAGGGAGAAATCCTATTAAAACCCTAGATCAAGTCAAGTCGAGGGTATGGCCACTATCCCCTTATCCAAATTTCTTAATTCATTCAGTTCTATTGATATAAAGATCACACCAAAGATGTGGTACCAGTAAGCCCTTCAATTTGACAAAGTTATTAAGAGACAAGTTACTAAGTGTAACTTTCTCTCTGAAACTCAATAAACTCAAGATACCTATGAAGAGGTCACAGAAGACAGAGAGATCAAGAGTGAGGGTATAAAGATGCATCACAAACTCGTAAGATTATATGTCTAAAAAAGAACTCTAGTATGTCGGTCTTCGCATCAAAAGGAATGACCACTAGACATGAGGAACTTCTATGGGCCGAATGTTTGTGTTCTCCCCAAATTCATATATTGAAGCCTTAATCCTCAGTGTGATCATATTTGGAGATGGAGACTTTTGGAGGTAATTAGAGGATGGAACTCCCATGATGGGATTAATGTCCTTATAAGAGGAGATAAGAGCATGTTCTGTCTCTCTGTCATGTGATTATATTATCAAGAAGGCAGCTATCTACAAACCAAGAAGAGGGCCCTAACCAGTCACCAAATTTGCCAGAACCTTGATCTTGGACTTTTCAACCTCCAGAACTATGGGAACTACATACATGTTTGTTATTTAGACCATCCAGTTTATGGTTTTCTTGTTTTAGCAGCCTGAACTGACTAAGACAGATACAGACTAGTCCACATTAGCCAGATGTCCTAAACTTTGAGCTAAATAATGCAAAATGATGCAACTTGTGAGTTCTGCCTCTTGAGGAGGGTACTGAGATAGAGCAGACCGGAGACCCCAGCCGACTGAGATGGATATATAGTGAAAGGATGAAATAAACCATTGTGGTTTTAAAGCTCCAATTTGTTGGGGTGTCTTTAACCACAGAATAATCTAACATCCTGATACAGAAATAAACAAATATTCTTAACGATGGAATATGAAAGATACACTTTTACTTCATATGCATTTATGCTTCTTTTAACATGAACATATATTAGTCATGTGATAAAATAAGACAAAGTTTAAAACTCATTACTTTTATAACAGTATTATATAGAAAATAATATGAATAAAATTTTATGAATTTACATGAATATAAAAAGTTATCAAAAATAAATTTTTAGGGGCGCCTGGGTGGCTCAGTTGGTTAAGCGACTGCCTTCAGCTCAGGTCATGATCCCAGAGACCTGGGATCGAGCCCCATATGGGGCTTCCTGCTCAGCGGGAAGCCTGCTTCTCCCTCTCTCACTCCCCCTGCCTGTGTTCCCTCTCTAGCTGTGTTTCTCGCTGTCAAATAAATAAAATATTTTTAAAAATAAAATAATAATAATAATAATAAATTCTTAATAAATACTACCAGGATGAGAGTTAACTATTTGGAAGCAAAAAGAGAAAGAAAGGGGAAAAAAGTTAAAACTTCACTCTCACCCAAAGAAAATAAATTCCTGATGTCTTGACATCAACCAAAGTAACTTCACTTTTATTTGTGTTAATTATTGGAACTGGGGTAATGCCAATAGTAAATAATAGCAGAGCTCTCACTATGAGCAGAGTACTGTTCTTAGTGCCTGACATACATTAACCCATTAATCCTAACTCCACTGAGTTATTACTCTCTACTACCACTCCTGCTTCACATATAAAGAAACTAAGAAACAGAGAAACTAAATATATTCCCCAAGTTTACACAGCTAAACCGTGAAAGCTGAAAACTGGCTTCAGGATCTGTGGTCTTAACCACTATGACGTATTTATTGCCTCTCAGATCATCTGGGTTAATGGTTCATTAGGATAATATTCATTTGAAAAAGCTTTCTGTCTAAAATTGTTGGCGAATTCTCTTTTATAACATTTTGCTATTACTATTTTCATAGGCAAAAGAGGAAAATGAATATGTTGATAGTAGTGAAAAGAAGCATATGACTTTAAGACAATTGAGAAAAATATGGAAATCATTAAGTGTAACAAATTGTTAAATCTGAATCCTCAATTGGAAGCAAACTGGACCTTTGAATCTAAGCCAACCGTCTGTGTGTTCAATTATGCACAAAAACGACAGAATGAAAGAACTCTTGGAAATGTAGGAAATATTTTATTGCTAGTTGGACCTCAAAAGAGAGATAATAAAACTTCTGGAAAAATGGGAGAGGACATATGAATTTGCATAATTCCATCCCCAAGACAGGCTGAAATTAACAAAAGGACTCAAACAAAGGGAAGGATGAAGTGAAGACAGGGCTGCAACTTATGTTACAACTTGGGAGAATCTGTACAGAAGGGGTCTTTATCTCTGTTGGATGAAGCTTCTGAGCAAAGTGTCAGATCAGCCAGATCTCCATCCTGTGCCCAGTTTTGCAAGTTGCTGTCTCTCTTTGTTGCTGTCTCATATGTCCATGAACACCAAGTCCCTTAAGCCTCACACACACAGAGCTTTTACTTCTACCTAGTTTCCTAAGTGCTACAGGGAACAGTGTTCATCCAAGCTCATTCTTGCCCTTAGCCTTCCAGCATAGGCTCCATTCAATTCATCTTTAATCCCTTCCAGGTGTAGCTTTCTGTTATGCTAGGACAGATACTTGTTGGGGTGCACACATCTTTCCAGAAGCATCTGCTACTGATGTAGGAAATGTTGGGGTTCGGAGGTGATGGCTAAGAAAGAGTTCTTGAGAAATCTTTGGTGCAAAAGGCTGATTTTATTAAGGCACAGAGACAGGACCCATGCGCAGTAAGAGCTGCACTGGGGCCGTTAGGGGTGGCTGATTATGTACTTTCAAGTTGGGAGGATTTAGAGATAACCTAAGTCTCTAAAGAATTTTGGAAACAAGGTTTCCAGGACCTTGAGAGGGCTAGCTCTTGTTAGGAAAAAGTCATTTATTACTCTCCTGTAAAACCCTAGTCATGAGATCCTTCAGATGTTTATCAGTGGGTCATATGCTTGGAGGATGATTATCAACATATATTTGGGGGGGTGGTAAAGATAAAGGAAGTTTCCAAAGGAATTTTTGTATGTTAAAGTACACTTACAAGATCCTGGTGGTCAAGGATAATGTTAAACTAAGATTGTCTTTTGCCCTGAGCAAAGTATTACCATGGAGGCAGCTGAGTTCCTAGAGGAAGGTCATTCTTCCTATTTCTTTTTTTTTAAGATTTTATTTATTTATTTGACAGAGAGAAACATAGTCAGAGAGGGAACACAAGCAGAGGGACTGAGAGTGGGAGAAACAGGCTTCCTGCTGAGCAGGGAGCCCGATGTGGGGCTTGATCCTGGGTAGCCAGGATCATGACCTGAGCTGAAAGCAGTCGCTTAACCAACTGAGCCACCCAGGCGCCCCTATTCTTCCTATTTCAAGGACTTATCAATGAAATGCAAGTAGTAAGGAAATTTAATATTTCTTTTACCTTTGTTTCCCACATCATTACCATCAGAGACATCATTCTCCACATCAAACTACAGTTTGTTCATATAATGCAGAATTTCTTTTACATGATTCCCAGAAGCCAAATTCCTTTAGAGGGAAGTGAATTAATACTCTTACTACCTTACTACTACTAATAATAATAACAATAATAATGGTGCTAATAAAAATAAGTGCCATAGATTCCATTAATTAGTGATAGATGCAGGCTGGGACTCAGACTGCCCCTGGATCATATGTTCAATATGCTATTTTCCCTGTTGGTTAAGAGGTTCCACTTGCACCATGTCAGAAATTCCTGAGTGCTTTTTTTGTATAGCAGCCTCCTCAGATTCCAGAAATGATACAGACTCTTCTTTATTTGCAGTATTTCCTACATCAGAATCTGAGGTATGGAGAATGGCAGAGGTACAGAAGATGCTGGTGCTCAGTGGCTCTCTTATTTACTGGAATATTCACTGTGCCCTGTTGATTTTGATGGCAAATATACACTTTTCTTAGCTCTGTCTAGACACAAATAAATCAAAAGCAACATTGACTCTAAATCTACAATCACTCAAATAGTATCTTCTATTCCCAGCTATCAGTCTTTTACTGGGAATGTTTCTAAAATTTGTCACTTCTGTTAGGGTGAATTGCTCCCCAGAGGCTAAATGAAGGGGAAAAAAGAAGGACTTCCCAGAGCTGTTTGCCTTTCAAGATTAAGTACCTCAAGTTTGAGGTCAGAGTTGGAGGTGTTTCTTTATTTTTAAACTAATATTATTGAGTTGAAAATATTCCTAAAGTGAGTTCATGTTCATTATAGGAAAAGCAGGGGTAAAAACAATGCCATGCCAAAGACCTGAAAAATATTCAAGGCAGCATTATAACAAAAGAATATGAATGAATATTCTACTAATATTCTAATGTTCCCTGAGGTTTCCAGATCCCTCTGTAACAGGGACCATGTGAGTTTTCCACTGCGATCAAATTATTTTTTCATGGCAATCATGCCCTGGAAAGTAATTAAAAATTTTTTGGTGTGTCATATTAAGATAATCACATTAAAATATTAGAATTTTTCTTCTAAGACATACATGTGGAATGTATACTGTACTTTTCATTTCTTCTTTTCTATGCTTCTCTTTCTTCTAACATTTATACCTAGTGTACTTAGTCCTTCTCTCATTCACTGTTCATTTGACATGGAGCTGTTAAAACAGAAAATATCCCTAAAAAGCTATCTAAATGGGGCACCTTAGTAAACACACTATCAGACATTTCTTCTGGATGCCTGCCCCAAATAAACTGATAACCTGATAAACAGGTTGAGCCAGCTGTCTTAAGCACATATGTAGGAAGGGGACTTGTTATTTCAAAGAGTTCAATGGGGAAATCTATTATGACAGCCAATAAATGAATGATCCCTTTTGTGACATTCACTATCAGGAATATGCTTCAAGATGTGTTCTTGGCATATTAAAAATGCAAAAATTTAGTAAACTGTGGGTGTTCTCTGTTTTGCTCACAGATCACCATTAATATCTTGTGGGGAATATTGGCAAAGGCCTTCATGTTTTCAGCCTTTTCCAAATAATAATGTATCAGGAGTTTCTTTTCCAAATCCTCAGGAGGTAAAGTAGCGTATAAATTGGAGTTCTTGTTATCAAAGGCATTCTCATTTCAGAACAGTCTGTCAAGGGACCACTGTTCTAATTTGCATGCTGCCAAAAGCTGCACATCTGTGTGCAGGCTTTGGTTTTACAGTGAGAGAATTTCTATGGCTGGATTTGCCACTGAAGTTGAAAGGTTAATGGTACCGACTGAATGAGATGAGAGGAATTTCATCTGAGTGCATGGTAATAAAAATGAATTACTATTTCATCTAACCCTTTGATTGTTAGAAATAAGGAACTTTTGGGTGCCTGGTGGCTCAGAGGGTTAGCCTCTGCCTTTGGCTCAGGTCAAGATCTCAGATCCTGGGATCCAGTCCCATGTTGGGCTCTCTGCTCAGCAGGGAGCCTGCTTCCCTCTCTTTCTCTGCCTGCCTCTCTCCCTATTTGTGATCTGTCTGTGTCAAATACATAAATAAAATCTTTAAAAAAAAAAAAGAAGGAAGGAACTTCTGCCTAAAGGAAGGAAGGAAGGGAGGGAAGGAGAGAAGAAGGGAGAGGTAGAGAGAGGGAGAAAGAAAGAAAGAAAGAAAGAAAGAAAGAAAGAAAGAAAGAAAGAAAGAAAGAAAGAAAGAAAGAAAGAAAAAAAGTGGGTGGGAGAGAGGGAGGGAGAAGAGGGAAGGGAGGGAAGGAGGGAGGGAGAAAGGAAGGAAATATCTGGACTGAAAATTCCAGATATTTCACTCTTAGAAGGATTACAATTTGAATACCTAACTTTACTTAAAAATAAAATGTCAGTATATCAAAACTGATCATCAATACTGTAATATTGAAGCCATGTTAAATAATTCTAGTCAAAAATTATAAAATAATTCACAACTACTTTCAAAGAGATCATCTTACTAATTTATTGAGGAGACTCCTATGACCCTGACAGGTTTAAGAACCTTCAAAACATTTTTAGAAGAAGCAAAGGCAGGATGAAAAAATAAAATGCAACGTCTGTCTTTTTACCTACACTTTAAAGTTCTCTGAACCCCTTTATTTGAAATCTCTTTGCATGCAGTAAACATTCATAGGAAGCCTCTCCTCTGAGTAGACTTCTTCACTCTTATAGGTGGTACATAAATTACTCCAGAAGGAGTTGAAATAGGATGTGAAAATATAAAGACTAACCAATCAGAATAAAGCAAAAAAGAGACAGAATGACCAGCAGACCACCAGGGTGCTTCTGTGACCACATGCGATGATGAGAAGGGGACACTTGGGAATGTGGCCTGGGGAACATGGAAACAACAACCACTTCTGGTCCCACTGCTGCTATCTTCTGCTTCTTTGGTCTTAGAGATTCTTATTCTTTCTCTTTTCTATGACTTTGTCTTTATTTTGTGCTCGAAATTCCCTTGGACTTAAAAAAGAAAAAGCACGCACACACAAAAACAAGAAATAAAATACCTTTCACATAATGGTAAGCATGCATGGATTTATTTTACTAGGGGCTACATGTAATTTTTAAATATTAAAAATTCTGATGCCTTATGTTTTTCTACTTACAAGTGTTGAAATGGAAGTTCTTCAGTGAGAAGAAAGATAATACAGGCTCACATGTGGAATATAGAAACAGCACAAAGACTCATAGGGGAAGGGAGGGAAAACTGAATAGAAAGAAATCAGAGAGGGAGACAAACCATGAGAGACTCTTGACTCTTGGAAACAAACTAAGGGTTGCTGGAGGTGAAGTGGATAGGGGACAAGGTAACTGGATGATGGGCATTAAGAAGGATACACAATGTAATGAGCACTGGGTATTACAGGCAAGTGATGAATTATTGAACACTACATTAGAAAATAATGATGTACTGTAAGTTGGCTGATTTAATTTAAATTAAAAAATAGTACAGGTCAGAAATTTGGATCGACATAAAGAGAACTAGGAAATGAAAAACTGGGTAAAACAAATATTTTATTTTTCTTAATCTAACAAAGAACCATTTGTTCAAAACAGTAATAGCAACAATGTACTCAGTGATTATAGCTTATGGATAAGTGAAGTCAATGACAGCAATATTATAAGGAGGGAGGAATCAGGAATACACTGTTATAAGGTACTTCACTGCACAGTAGGCAACACAGTGTTATTTAAAAGTGAATGTACCTTAGTTGTAAATATACATTTCAAATTCTAAGCCAACCACTGCTACAAATATTGCTAAAGAGTATAACTGATATGATAAAAGGAGAGAAAATGGAATTGTATGAGATCATCAGTTGAAATCAGAGAAGGAAAAAAAGTGGAAGACAAAATAAGAAACAAATGAGGACAAGTGGAAAAAAACATAACTTATGCATTCTGAGTCCAAGCCTTTGGGAAAATCACAGGTGAAGATCTGAGAGGCTGTCCCATGAGGAAGTTCCCATTCTGTTCAACCCCTGACCAACTCTTTATAAACATGTGGAATTCACTAGAGTAGTTTCCCCACATATGTTCTATTGAATTAGAGCTCTGAGTGAGTATCACAGATGGCCACTCGGTACAGCACAGGGAGGCCACTTGGGAAGTTACTTGATCCATCCACTCAACTTCTCTTATGGCATACTCCCAATGAAGAGATACATTATATCTCTTTTTTCTACTTAGAAATTAAAAGTAAGTTCTTCAGATTGTCAAATGTATAATGTGTTTTCAAATGTCCCCATTTATTCATAAATATGTTGCTGGTATTTGAATAGAAAAATCTGCATAGAGTTCATATATCCCATTGTTTGCCATGTCTCTCAAGAGTTTCTTAATCCAGAGGTTTCCCTTCCCTTCCATCTCCTTTGCAGTTCATTCTGTGAGTAAACCAAATTCGTAAGCCCTAAAAGGATTTCCAGATGTGGGATTTTGTGGCTCACATTTCCACATTGGTTTTTTGTTGTTGTTTTGTTTTGTTTTAATATGTTCCCCTGTCTCCTGTGTTTTCCATAAACTGGTTGTTAGATCTAGAATCTGGATTGGATTCAGGTTCCATTTTTTATCAAGAACGCTTCACAGGTTTCCACCAGAGGTAGATCTTAGACTTGTGCAAAGCCAAAATCCACGTCCGCTCCCCCCTCCCAAGCTGGGCACTGGGGTATCTTTGCTAGTTCAGTTACCTGGATTGGTATTATCCTTTATCCTGAAACTGAGATTTCCTTCTTGAGCTTAAAAGACTCTGTCATTCCCAGAAATGTTCACTCTTCTGTCTATTCAGACAGATGAGTACATGTCATCATCACATAAGTCTGATGCACTCAGGAGCAAAGGTGCTGTGTCCCTCTAATATTAAGAGCCTGGAATCTTAGGGAGCCAGAGATTCCCAACATTGAAAGCTAGCCCTCAAGCGAGGGTTCATTTGGCTTCCTCTCTAACATCACTTTTCTAGATGCACCCACAGCACAAGCGTGGGGCAGTGGCCATCCGGAAAATTGAATGGGGCTATAACCAAACAAGCAGGCCATGTTTAATCTAGGTCTTCTACTTTTATTGTCTCTGTGACCTTAGAAAAGTCACTTAACCTTGCTGAGTCTTATTTTCCTCATCTCCATAATGGGAATGACATACATTCTCTGGTTTTTAATTGCATCCTGTGCTAATTAAAGCATAAAACACACTTAAAAGTACAGAGCAAAATACAACTGTAAGGTTCCTGTAACTATATATCAGATGCCATTAGTAGGTCAGCATGAAAGGGATCCAGCCTAGATGAAGCATGAGGGAATAAAAGGAATAGACATCCTTCACTATGTGCCAAGCACTTCCTGTACGAAGAAAGGAATATGGGAATAATAAAGGATGGAAAAAGAGTATCTCATGCAATGTGCATGTTTGAGATTTTCACTGATTATCTTAACGGAAATCAGGTTCAACTAACTACAGATACTTTTACAAGTCACTTCCATATGCTTTATCTTGTTTACAGTTCAGAAAGATTCTGTATCAGTTTATTATTATCCCCATTATGAGGAAGAGGAACCAAAATTCAGAGAAACTTGCCTGATTTCAGTTGAGACTTCTCTCTTAAGAAATACTATGTTGGTTACTGAGATTTCTTTGTCATAACTACAAGAGCAAGAGAGCAAGATTACAGGGAAAAAAATAGTAAAGGATGGAGTCCTGATTATCAAAGAAAAAAGCCATTTGAATTAGGCTGGTCCATAAATCACCAATTACCATATGTTGAAAACAGAAGCAGTAAGATTAGTCAGAGGTGACGAGGTCACATGGAAACAATATTGGGTACTTGGCTACCCACAGATAAGGTTAATAGAAAAGTTATTGCCAGATGTGAGAACTACAGACAAAATTTCCATGCAATTGAAATCAACAGATAGTTATTAAACCTCTCTGAACTCTGTTCACTCTTGCTGTCTGTGCATACTTGGTACTTACCTTCGGTTGCACTGCATTGTCAATTCAGCTCAAACATGCACCTGTCATCTCTCTAACAAGTGAGGCCTGCCTCTGTTCTGCCCGTGGGCCTATCTCCTCAAGACAGATTTGTCTTGAGCCTCCTTATTTCCGCATGGACACTGCCCATTAGAAATCTAAAAATTATCAGCTAATGAGGTTCTTGAATTCAGTCTTCCCCTACCCTTCCAATTCACCCAACTTGTATAGCAAAAGAAGACTATGAGTTACTTCAGTGAAGAAGTTAAACAACAGATGCAACCTATTCTCCAAGATTTTAACAAATAAAAGAGACCATAAAGGACCATGAAATGCGGTGGCTATCTCTTTTGCTACTGCAGTTGGGTAATGAACATTTTAAGTTCGTTTCAGAGTTCTATGTGTGTGTGTGTGTGTGTGTGTGTGTGTGTGTGCGCGTGTGCGTGTGTGTGTGTAGCACAGTGTTCTCTCTAGCAAGCTTCCTGGGAAGCATACTGAGCTCTAAAGAAAAACCAGCACCCCTTTGAGGCCCACCTCTGAAGAGCTGCCCTATTCATGTGAACCACCTCTGCTATGCTTGGCATAAAACCATAGACTCTTTACCACGCTTCCTGAGGATGAAACCCTCTATAAAGTGTGCCACTGAGATTTCATTACAGTCTTCGAATGTACTAGAACAAAAATGAAAATCAACCTTGAACCAATCTCGACAAAAGCAAACCTGATCTGAGTATGTACCATACATGTACTAAGAATGTTCTGGTCTTGCTCAAAGAACTGTTTATCCCTGTATAGCTTATTAGTAACCAAAGGCCCTGAGTCTAAAAAATGACTGGAAATTAAATCTGGCTCTAAGTAGGTATGGCCCCCAATGGACACAGAGGACACAGGGGTGCCTCAAGACTCTGCCATCTGTCAATGTCTAGTGATATTCATAAAAACAGTGGAACAGATTAACAAAACGATTCAGAATGAAACCAATGCAAAATATTTATATTACATGCTTTAAAAGTGATAACAGTAGGGGCACCTGGGTGGCTCAGTTGGTTAAGTGACTGCCTTCGGCTCAGGTCAGGATCCTGGAGACCCGGGATCGAGTCCCACATTGGGCTCCCTGCTCGGCAGGAAGTCTGCTTCTCCCTCTCTCACTCCCCCTGCTTGTGTTCCCTCTCTGGCTGTGTTTCTCTCTGTCAAATAAATAAAATAAAATCTTAAAGAAAATAAAAATAAAAGAATAAAAGTGATAACAGTAATAAATCTAGTAAACCTTATAGTTAAAGCTAACTATTTTAAAGGCTATGAAAGTAAATTAAGAGAAAAATATAGAAATTTAAATACATAAGGAACCATAGGGAGGAATTTTTTAAAAAATAAAATCCTTTGGGAGCCTGGGTGGCTCAGTGGGTTAAAGCCTCTGCCTTCAGCTCAGGTCATGATCTCAGGGTCCTGGGATCGAGGCCCGCATCGGGCTCTCTGCTTGGCAGGGAGCCTACTTCCTTCTCTCTCTCTGCCTGTCTCTCTGCCTACTTGTCATCTCTCTCTGTGTCAAATAAATAAATAAATAATCTTCTAAAAATAAATAAATAAATAAGTAAATAAGTAAATAAATAAATAAATAAATAAAGTCCTTGGAGCGCCTGGGCGGCTCAGTCAGTTAAGCATCTACCTTCAGCTCAGGTCATGATCTCGGGATTCAGCCCTGTGTCAAGCTCTCTGCTCAGCAGGGAACCTGCTTCTCTCTCTCCTTCTGACCCTCCCCTTGATCGTTTTCTCTCTTTTTATCTCAAATAAATAAAATCTAAAAAAAAAAAAAAGGTCTTGACTCCTGTTGAAAGTTTTGGACTTTTGGTTCTGAGATGGGGATGGGTATACAGAAAGATCATGAAGGAATGCTCTTAGGATCATGCCCAAGAAAAGGTGAAGGAAAAATGAGATCAGACAGAAGAAGGGGAGTCTCAGTGAAGGTCCCAGTGATCCCAAGAGGAGGGTGTTCTGAAGCTGAAATGACCACCCAGATTTGTTGCTAGTTGGGGTGAGGGAGCTGGCTGGTCCTTCACACCCCTCCACTGAGAAGGCATCAAACAGGGGCAATCTTAGGAAGAGGACATGGTCTTGGATGAAACAGCTCTCCTCAGCTCTGGCTAAGAGGGCTAAGATCTGAGGGCTGTAGTCTCCTACATACCCAGCAGCCCAGTGCATGAATGAAGTCCTTCCACTAAAATCAGAGCAGCCTCACAGCATTGCAGTACCCACCAAATGGTTCTTTACAACTCCACTACTCAGTTTTATCATTTCAGGATGGATGTTCTAAAACTACAAGAATTTTCAAAAATCACTCAATAAAATCATAGAAAATCTAAAGGACATCTTAATCATGTTAAGTTGGGCTGGGGGGAGGTTGCAAACTTCCTCCAAACCTTTCACTGAACTGAGAACCAACTCAGTGGTAAATTCTACTGAGACTGCAAAGAATAAACAATCAAATAATAAATCAATCTCCTTATGAACACAGTTGCCAAAATTGTAAATAAAACATGAACAAATGTAACCCAGCCCTGTCCTATGATAACATCATGCCCAACTAGGATTTATTTAAGACATGAGGACATAATGAGATAGGAAGTATGATCATTCTCATTGATGCCCCTAAAAGAACATTTAAAATTTCATTTGTGATTCATTCCTGGTTTAAATAAGTTTGTATCTTGGGGAACTTGGGTCACTAATTCGGTTAAACGTCTGCCTCTTGATTTCAAATCAGGTCTTCATCTCAGGGTCATGACTTCAAGCTCATCTTGGGCCCCATGCTAAGTGTGGAGCCTACTATAAATAAGTAAATAAATACATAAATAAAATTAAAATATTAAAAATTTTAATAAACTGTAATCCAAAGATACTTTTCTAACATGTTAAAGCTGATTAATCTCAAAAGAGCATTGGCATCATACTTTAAAAATATGTAAACTAATTTGGGATATTACTAATTAAAGCAAGAAATAATATGGATGCTTGTTTTCACTGCTGTTAGTCAACATTGTTTCCTAAGTGCTAGCTAATGTAAATAGCTTTTGTCAACTGGTTCCCAACTCAAGCTACTATATCCATTTTTAAGCTGGCAAAATCAACAGAAAATGGAGTTCTACTCCACATACTCTATGACAACATGACAAATAATATTCATACTGCTATTTCTACTCTAAATTGAGTCTCATTTCTGCGGCCTAGTATTTTGTCTTTCTTTGGTTTGAGACCTGGATGTAATTTTGAACTTCAGCCACAAAAATTTGATTTCTGGTTTTATTACATGCTCAATCTCCCCACCCTTTCAGGACACAAATTCAACATAGCTGCAGCTAGCAATTCTACATACTGTGGCAGAGATGGTGGGTGAGTTCTTCAACCTCGTCAAGTAGCTTTAGCCTGGGGCCCATGTTGTTTTCTTAACTGATGCCAACTGTATGCTCACTAGTCTCAATTTCTGCATATCCATTGGCCTGTATTTTTTTTTTCTTGGTGCCCCACAGGCCTGCGGGGATTGCCCTGTACCTTTGTATTAGAGCCCCACTCATTTTTTATTTGCCTGCAACTTTAATAGTGGCCTGTTTTCTTTCTAGAACTGTCTAGCTATAAAATTATTTGACTCATTCCTTGGGAAGATAATTGTCCAGGTGGCAGGAGAAACTTTACTTAGCCTAGCTATACAAAATATTTTTGGATAGTTGAAAATAAAACCCAATAGAATGTTTGGCCTAGAAGAATCAAAGCTTATATGTCCTCTTCCTTGCCATATCCCCAGTGCTGAATAAAGTGACAAAAGAGAAGACAACTCAAAAATATTTGTTGAATACATCACAGTCAAATCTCAATTTAAAATCAATTTGTAGTTATGTTTAAAGAATACTAATATGAGAATGCCTGGGTGGTTCAGTGGTTAAGCATCTGCCTTCAGCTCAGGTCATGATCCCAGAGTTCTGGGATCAAGCCCCACATCAGGCTCTTTGCTCAGCAGAAAGCCTGCTTCTTCCTCTCCTACATCCCCTACTTGTGTTCTCTCTCTTGCTGAGACTCTCTCTGTCAAATAAATAAATAAATAAACTCTTTTAAAAGAATACTAATATGAATATTGTCAAGTGTAAAACTGCTAGGTGAAACGATGGAGACAGAGAAAGCCAAGAAGAATTGTTGTTGGCACATACTATCAAGGCAAACCCTGAATTCACATGGGTTCTGATGTCATTAAGCTTCAGGGATGTATAAAGGTATCTGGAGGACATTGCAGATATGAAAGAAAGGGCCCATGAAGCAAAGGAACTCAGTTTGTGCAGTAATTAAAATATGTTAGTATTTAGGGTTAAAGAAAATCCCTCCTTCCCCACTGATAATTCCACAAAGCTTTTGAACAGGTCTTGCTTCCTAACAGTCTTCTATTTAAGTTCTAGGACATCATTTAAAAACAAATGTGTGATATTTTTCAAGTTACTAAGCTTCCTTTTCTGCTTGAGATATTTCTCATTTGTAAAATAAGATTAGGATATGCATATCCATTGGCCTGTATTTTTTTTTTCTTGGTGCCCCACTCATTTTCTATTTGCTTGGAACTGTCTCCTCTGGTATTTAGTTATTTTATGACTCTGTAATAGTAGAGACTTTGGTTTTTTTTCTTTTCCAAGATTTTATTTATTTGAGAGACAGAAAGCATGAGGAGGGAGGGGCTGGGGGAGGGAGAAGAATAAGGGGAGTCCATGCTGAGCATGGAGCCCAACACTGGGCTGATCTCACTACCCTAAGATCATGACCTGAGCTGAAACCAAGAGTCAGATATTTACCCCCCCACCCACCACTAATAAGCCACCCAGGTGCCCCAAGGCTCTATTATTAAGAACAAGGGCAGCATTCTACCAGTACAAATAATAACCTCAGATATCTATGCTGCTTAACATAAAATTGAGACGCATGAGGTGATTCTGGCCATTACTGATGAGAAATGTGCTGGTTCAATCTGGGCCATGGCATCATCTGCTAAACAGAGAAGTTACCAAAGGCCTCTTGCTGCACAAATAATACTTGAATACAGCTGAACTTGACCTGCAAGTACCTCATACATCCAGGATTCAGAGTCAGGTGGCATCTTAGCGATTTAGATAGCTTCTTATCAACCAGATAAAATAGGACACAGGGGGCATCTTGGAGACAAAGACATGAATCCTACCAACAGTTGGAGGTTCAGGTCTAATAGATGGGAGCAAGAGGGCGTGGTAGTGGTCACAATGCAAGGAGGGACAATAGGCCCCTGAGAGAATCGGCAACAAAGGTAGATGAGATCTAGAATTCAACAGCAACAACAACAGGAGCACTGGGGCGGCTCAGTCATTAAGCGGCTGCCTTCAGCTCAGGTCAGGATCCCAGAGTCCTGGGATAGAGCCCCATGCGGGAAGCCTGCTTCTCCCTCTCTTACTTCCCTTCTTTGTGTTCCCTCTTAGCTATGTTTCTCTCTGTCAAATAGATAAATAAAATCTTAAAAAAAAAAAAAAACACAATGACAATAATACTGACTTGGAAAGTGGGACCAAGGATTTCAGGGCCGTCGCACTTTCGAATTAGGTATTTGGAATGATCTTGGGAACATATCCTAACCCAGTCCCACAACAGTCTATTTGTCTTCAGGGAGAAAAAGAATTGAACTTGTGATAAAGCTCTAAATTCTCAAGGTATATCAGAGTCCAAATTATCTGACTCTGGGGCCTCTCCCATGCTCCCAATTTAGTAAAGATATTTAAAAAGGGAATTTCATTTCTAGTTTTTTAAGGAATCGCTTGGGTGTCAAAGCCCCAGTTTCTATACACCAGGCTGCTGGTTACACAAAAGCCACCTGAAGAAGCTTTTGGAAAACACAAATTTCTGGGGTTTTGGTCCAGAAATACTGATTTAATAGGAAAAGGAGCTCAGGAGTCTACAGTAAAAGCCTCTGTGGTGACTGAATATCAAGGGGAACCAAGAGCACATTTTGAGAAATAACTCTCTGACACGTTGCCATTCATAGTGTGGTCCATGGCGCAGTAGCACCTTCAACACCTGGGGGCTTGTTAGAAAGGCAGAATCTCAAACCCCATCCCTGACCAGCTAAGTGAGAATCCGCATTTAACAGAATCCCTAGGTGATACATGTGTGAGTTACAGTGTAAAACTCACTCTAAAGCTTTGGAAGTTGTGGTTCCTTTTAGGAAACAGGGACTCTCAGATAAAAGCTACATTGTGTCTCCTGAATGAGTAGTACCTAACCTCTGGTAACAGTAGCAAATATCTCCAGCAACTAAGGTGGAAGGGAGGCTACATAGGTGCCTAGTAGCCAGGACCTGCCTGCCTAATGTCTACAGGAAGGGACGGTAGGACTGATTCATGCACACATGTAAGATGGCTTCAGGGATTCTAAAAATTACTTGAGGATAGGTCACTCTTCAAAGAACAGGATTCTATCTTCCTAAATATAGGAACTTAGAACTATTGAGATGTAGGCTTAAATAATAATGTGATTAAATTTGTATTCACAGGCTGCTAAAAACTAGAACATTTGAATTGTGGTATATAAAGATTAAAATTGGAAATTAGGAGGGGTGCCTAGGTGGCTCAGTCAGTTAAGCATCAGATTCGATTTCACTCAGGTTGTGATCTCAGTCTGGAGATCAAGCCCCATGTCAGTCTCCACACTGGACATGGAGCCTTAAGAGTCTCTCTCTCCTTCTCCCTCTGCCCTCCCACTGCTCACACACGTGTTTTCTTTCTCTCTAAAACAAAACAAATATCTATTTAGAGTTTCATTCATTCTCTAACTGAATGGAAGACCTCAATGTAAGACAGGAATCCATCAAAATCCTAAAGAACATAGGCAGTAACCTCTATGACATTGGCCACAGAAACTTCTTTCAAGACACATCTCCAAAGGCAAGGGAAACAAAAGCAAAAATGAATTTTGGGGACTTCATCAAGATAAGAAGCTTCTGCTCAGCAAAGGAAATAGTCATCAAAACAAAGAAGCAACCCATGGAATGGGAGAAGATATTTGCAAATGATGCTATAAAGGGCTGGTATCCAAGATCCATAAAGAAGTTCTCAAACTCAATACCCAAAAAACAAATAATCAAGTAAAAAAAGGGCAGAAGACATACTTCCCCAAAGAAGATACTTCTCCAAAGGATACATACAAACGACTAACAGACACATGAAAAAATGTTCAGCATCATTAGCCATCAGGGAAATTCAAATCAAAACCATATTGAGATACCACCTTACACCAGTTAGAATGGCAAAAATTGACAAGATAAGAAACAACAAATGATGGAGAGGTTGTGGAGAAAGGGGAACCATTTTACACTGTTGGTGGGAATGCAAGTTGGTGCAGCCACTTTGGAAAACAGTGTGGAGGTTCCTCAAAAAGTTAAAAACAGAACTACCCTAGGACCCAGCAATTGCACTATTGGGTATTTACCCCAAAGATACAGAGGTAGTGAAAAGAAAGGCCACATGCACCCAATATTCATAGCAGCAATGTCCGCAATAACCAAACTATGGAAAGATTTGAAATGCCCTTCAACAGACGAATGGATAAAGAAGAAGTGGTCCACACATACAACAAAATATTACTCAGTGATCAGAGATGATGAATACCCACCTGCAATCGACATGGATGGAACTTGAGGGGATTATGCTAATTGAATAAATCAATCATATAAAGGTAATTATCATATGGTTTCACTTATATGTGTAACATAAGGAATAGCATGAAGGACATTAGGAGAAGGAAGAGAAAAATGAAAGGGGGGAATCAGAGCGGGAGGCAAATCGTGAGAGACCATGGTCTACAGGAAACTAACTGAGGATTTCAGAGGGGAAGTGGAGATGGGTGAGCCCGGTGACGGGTATTAAGGAGGGCATGGGCTGCACAGAGCACTGGGTGCTATACGCAAACAATGAATCATGGAACACTACATCAAAAACTAATGATGTACTAGTAGTATGGTGACTAATATAACATAATAAAATTTTAAAAAATGAAAATAAAACAAAAACAAACAAAGACAAAAAAAGAGAAAGAGAAAAGAGAAAGAAAAATGGAAATTCAAGAGCTCCTTTTTGTGATACCTTTTCCCTCTTTTCTTATACAAAAAATGAAGAAATGATAAATAAAGTTTCTTTAGGCTCAGAAATGAAAGGAACTGATGATTTTTTCTGAATCCTAAGAATGATTGCCCTCTGTATGCATGACTTCAGATGAAAAGGTCTGGCATGCTCACTGATGTGAGCCTTATTACCACCAAATCATGACCAGCTGTCCTCCATTTACTTATTTAAACACTGTCTCTTATTTGTAGCTGCTGACGTTATTTACAGAGTCTGTCACTTACTGTGACTTTTCATTATCTGCCTTATTCTTTTTTACAAAAAAAAAAAAAAAATGCTTCCAGGAATTGTGGCATGACAAATGCATGTGTCTATCCTCATGTTTCAGAGAAGACAAGACACTGGGCAGCATTTTATGCAACCACATATCCATCTATGCAACAAGCTTCCCCTTTTCTCCCCTCTTTATGTTCCTCTTCCAGTGTTCCCTCTCCATTCTATTTCACTTCATTTCTATCCCTCTTCTACTATTATTTATCCGTATGTCATTTATATATTGAAGTATGATACACACATAAACTCCACAAGAACCAAATAAATGTTACCATCTTCTAAGCAAAATGATTAGAATAGCACCTGCAAATACAGGCATTTCTTAAATGTTGGGCATCCGCTGGACATTTTTTGTTAGCTGCCTATATTGATGCCATGTTGCTATGGAAAGTATAGAATGTAAGATAAAATTCTAAGTTCATATCATTTATCTACAGAATTGACTACATCATCTGCTAGGTTTGGAGGAGATTGAAAATGTGGACCTCCTGTTCAAAAATTATTAAGAACTCTAAGACGGTGACAGTAGGGTAGGACTCTTTGTGCAGAGGCACAAGCCATGAATCTGAAAAGCCATAAACATCATGGTAGCTCCAGTCACAAAAGATTTTTTGGATTGTCCACCTCTGCTAGACGTTTAGGGGAGAAATTCAAAACTTTTAGCAAACACATTTCTATTTTCTTTTTTAAAAGACGTAACCATCTGCTAGAGTATGTCCAAATATTCAGTACTGATAAAACAAAGATAATACATGGAAAGGAGGAGAATAGAATAACAGAATTTAATTATCACAAAGACCTTGACCAATAAATAATATTAACTTAGAAATATTTTGTTATTAATAATCTGAGTCCACTCATGACTCCTAGAGGCACATATCAAAAACTATGGCATCTTTTACCCCTCATCTATCCCTTCCCTCCTTTTCCTAAATCAGAAGATGGATGCATCTCCTAGCTGAGAAAATGTCAATAAAGAGGAATTATACAAATTGAAATGCACTGTAACTTTTTAGCACATTGGGGTAGAAAAATAGATTGAAAGCCATTACTTTAACTTGTGCTAAATGGCTGTGAAGAATCCTGTGCTGGTTTTGCTCATATGTACATAGCCTCTAGCCTTCTGTCCTTATTTACACAATGTCCCAATTGTTTACATATCTGTTTCCATTACCAGACTCAAAGGTCCTTCCAGACAGGCTTGCTGTCTGCTTTTTAGATGGCCCAGGAACTAAAAATGGTTTTTAGTATTTTCAATAATTGAAAACAAAATCAAAAGAATATTTCATGATACATGAAAACTACACAAAATGCAAATTTCTGAGTTCATAAATACTTATGGTAATAGAGCCACACCTGTTCCTTTCTGTACTGTCTGTGGCCACTGTCGTCCTACCACAGTGGAGTTGAGTAGTCATGACAGAGACTGTACGGCCTACAAAACCTAAATTATTTGCTATCTGGCTCTGTGCAGAAGAAGCTGGCTGACCTCCACTTCTGTGTAAGGGCTGTGTCTTCAGCAATGAATTGTCTGAGCCTAGCATAATGCTTGACTTGCAGTATATGTTTCATATATTGAAAACAGTGGGGGCACCCGGGTGGCTCAGTGGGTTAAAGCCTCAGCCTTCAGCTTATGTCATGGTCTCGGGGTCCTGGGATCGAGGCCCATATCCATCGGGCTCTCTGCTCAGCAGGGAGCCTGCTTCCTCCTCTCTCTCTCTCTGCCTGCCTCTCTGCCTACTTGTGATCTCTCTGTCAAATAAGTAAATAAAATATTTTTTAAAAAAGAAAAAAAAAGAAAACAGTGGGGACAAAGAAGGCAGAGAGGGAATGACAGATTCCCTTTTTATATGCCATTGCTCTTGAGGCCCACCGGCCTTCCCAGGCTCTCTCCTGAATAGACCTCAGTCTAGCCCATCTATATTGTACTTTTTTTTTTTTTTTTGAGAACATCTAAATTCTACTCTCTTAGCAAATTTCAATTATACAATACAGTATTATCAACTGTAGTCACCATGTCATACATTACATCCTCGACCTTACTCATCTTATAACTGAACATTTGTGGCCTTTTACCAAACTCTTCCTATTTCCACCACCCATCAGCCTTTGGCAACCACTTTTCCACTTTATCTATGGTTGTTTTGGTTTGGTTTGGTTTGGTTTTTTAGGTTCCACATGTAAGTGAGATGATGCAGTATTTGTCTTTCTCTATCTGACTTATTTCACTTAGCATAATACCCTCCAGGTCCGTCTATGTTGTCACAAAATGATAGAATTTCCTTTTTTAAGGGTGAATGATTTTCATTCTGTGTGTGCATGTATATGTGTGTGTATGTGTGTGCGTCTTGCCTAAACAGACACACGTACATACACACACACACTTTGGATAAAGACAATGTGATATATATATATAGATAGATATATATATCTGTATATTGTGTGTGTGTGACCTCAGATTTCAAGTCTCCAGGATTGTTAAACAATATATTTCTGTTGCTTAAATCATTGAATAGTATGGAATCATTTCTGCTGACAATGATTCCTTTTTCATATTAAAAATAATCATAAGAGCTCCTAAACATGAGCAATCTGTGATTTAGAGTATATATAATAAAAATATACTGGAAACTCAGTAACACCTTTATAAATACATCTGTACTTAATAACTAAAACTGAATAAATACACACTGATAAAGGTTTTACCCGTCTATGTGAGACATTGCTGTTGCATTGAGAGACCATGTCTATTTGCTGTAGGGCTCTGCGCACCCCTGCAATCATTTGCAGTAGCCTGGAGTCCCCTGCTTATCCTCAGGGGTCTGTAATCCACAGGCTTACAATTCTTGTTTTCTCATGTAACTGATTTATTGGAAAGCTTCATCTCTTCGAGGGTATAAACATTAAACTGGTTTCCTTTTTCTTCAGTCCTTACTTCCAACCAGTTTTTGTCAGATCGTACTTTTCTATTCCTTAACAGTTTGGGAAAGTCTTATAGTTTCATAGTCTCTTTCATTTATAACAAGCTCAAATTAATTGCCAACCTTAATCACAAACTGATTTCCATCCTGTCTCTTCTCCTTTCCCCAGCAACGGTGATAGAGTCCAGCCCTTTTCGTCTGTAATAGCTAGTTGTCTGGTGCCTTGAGATAGGTTTGAGGGAGACAAGAAGGGACAAATATTTCGATTCTTGGCTGGCCTTCACTGTCTGTCCCTGTGTCCGGTCAGCAATAATTTCAAGGCTGTCTCATTCATGGGCGGCGCATCTTTCATAGGACCTCCCTGCTGTCACTTGACCTAGGACACCCCACTGTAGGCTTACCCCTTCATTCCCTCCTCTCAACTTCCACCACTGGTGATCTCCCCATAACCTCCTGCTGCTGAGGTTCCCTTGACCAGAAGGCAGCTGCATTAGTGAGGATCAGCAAAACTGTTAAATCGTAGCTACTAGTCATTACTTAGAGTCTACTTAGTATTCTTGCATATCAAATAATGGAGCACACATCTCCATTCAGTCATCTCTTTCCAATTGTCCCCTATTCAGTCCAAGTCAGCAAGTTAGCTATTTAAGAATGCCTGGGAACTGTATCTTAAGAGAGGTGTGGGTTACCTGGGTGCATACATTTGTCAAAGCATATCAAACTGCACATTTAAGATCTGAGTGTTCCACTCTGTGTAAATTATACCTCAATTTCAAAGCAAGAATGTCTAAGAATGGAAAATTAATGATGAATAATGCTTAAGAATGAAAATAAATACCCACTTCTTTTTGAAAGCACTCTTTAACTGAAGTTCTTTGAGCTCTTGGCTTTGGATGGAAGCACTCTCTACCTCTTGGAAAGGGGAGAGAAATATCATTTTACCATTAACTCTGCATTCCCCAAAAATCCAACAATACAGTTACTCTGACTTTCCCTCTCTCTCTTGACTTACTCCCACTCAATACTGACTGGGAAAGATGAGGACGATTTGGCATAGTGAGCAATGGTAGAAGAAGCAGATATTTTGCCTCTCAGTAAGCTCTTAAGGAAATATCTGTCTCAGGGGCTATCAAAGGTGGCTTGCTTAAAGTCTCTTGATTTTAGCTGTATCCTAGAAATGAATGTAGAGGCAACTGGTAAGAACCATCAATAATCTCTTACCAAAAAAAAAAAAAAAAAAAAATGAAGACATCATATGAAGAGCGTTTTAGGGAAAACAATCCGTGGCCCAGGTTCTGACTTTACCAATCATTTGTTTTAAAATAACGACTGAACACCTACTACACACCACAACCTTTCTAGGCACCAAGGATTTGGGAAGAATCATCAGGACCAACAGATGAAGTTGTACATACAGATTGCAACACATACAAATCAAAGAGGTATACAAGGCAATCCTGCTGGTCTCAGAACCAGGGAGAAAGAAAATCTTGTCCTTCTCCCTGTTGGGAAATAAAAGACAAGTAACTCGGGTATTACACTAGGCCTTGTCCCAAAGTAAGATGGAGGAAGTACAGGATTCTGTACAAACACGTAGGAGAGAGGCTGAACCAAGATTTGGGAGAATCAGAAGAAACTTCCTAGAAGATATACACCTCAGCTGAGACACGAATTTTGAGTAGGATTAGCAAGAGCAAAAAGAAACAATTGTAGGAGGAAGAACACAGAGTTACTGTATTAGTTTCATAGGGGTCCCATAACAATACCACAAACCATATGGCCTAAAACAAGAGAAATGTTACAAACGGCCAACAGACACATGAAAAATGTTCAGCATCACTAGCCATCAGGGAAATTCAAATCAAAACTATACTGAGATACCACCTTACACCTGTCAGAATGGCCAAAATTAACAAGTCAGGAAACAAGTGTTGGAGAGGCTGCGGAGAAAGGGGAACCCTCTTACACTGTTGGTGGGAATGTAAACTGGTGCAGCTGCTTTGGAAAACAGTGTGGAGATTCCTTAAAAAATTAAAAATAGAGCTACCCTATGACCCTGCAATTGCACTACTGGGCATTTACCCCAAAGATGCAGATGTAGTGAAAAGAAGGGCCATATGCACCCCAATGTTCATCGCAGCAATGGCCACAATCGCCAAACTGTGGAAAGAGCCAAGGTGCCCATCAACAGATGAATGGATAAAGAAGATGTGGTACATATATACAATGGAATACTATGCCTCCATCAGAAAGGATGAATATCCAACTTTTGTAGCAACATGGACTGGA
>PITA01021383.1:0-32796 GCA_004023965.1 Spilogale gracilis
CAGGACAAGAAGGGTGAGGTGTCGCAGCTAGCAGGTGGCGCTTTCCCTTGGTGCTGGCTGTCCCCTCAGCCTGGGACCTGTGACCGCGGTCTGCCGTGCTGTGCAGCTGACTGGTGCAGAAGGCAGGCCCCAGCCTGTGTGTGCCAGGCCTGCACGCCCTTGGCTGGTGAGCAGCCATTCGCTGCAGCAAGCTTGCTGCCCCGTGGCTGCTTCTGTCTTGTAGATGCCTTGATGAAGAAGGCCTTCAGCTCACCCTCCTTCAACTCCAATGCCTTCCTCACCCGCCTCCTTGTTCACATGGGTCTGCTCAAGGTGCGGCTACTGGGGAGGGGGGTGGGACACCGGGGGTGGCTCAGGCAGAGCCTTCCCACCCTCCCCATCCCACACTGAGTCCTGCTGGGGCCTGGGGCTGCTTCATGATGGGATTCAGCTTCATCTCGGCCATGGGGCTCTTGGAGCCAGGGCTGGGTGGTGGAGACCTAGGGCTTCCCACCGCAGGGGGCCTTGTAGCTCACCCTGCCGTGTGCTCTATGTTCCATTCACAGAGTGAAGACAAGATCAAGGCCATTGCCAACTTGTATGGTCCTCTGATGGCGTTGAACCACATGGTGCAGCAGGACTACTTCCCCAAGGCCCTTGCACCCCTGCTGCTGGCGTTCGTGACCAAGTGAGTGTGCCCTCGTCAGCTCATGGGGTGGCCACATCCCGCATATGCAACCCCTAGCCCACGGAGGCTTCCCCTTGTGAGGGGCTCTCAGCACCTCTGTTTGAGTCTCTCCCCAGTGTCTTTTCCTGAGAGCGACAGAGGACGTGGAATGGCTCCCCATTTCCTGATGAGGAAGCAGCCCTGGATAGTTAAGGGGTTTGCCCAGGTTCGCAGTGCTGCTTGATGTCCGGTCCTCAGTGATGTCTCTGGGAGCAGTTCTGTGTCTGTTCTCTTAGGCACAGGGCTGAGGCCAAAGAGGCCTGTCACCCCTGCTTGCTGCAGCCACAGACCCCTCCCCTATGGACACCAGATGCTCAGAGACTGGAAACTTTGGCCTTATCCTGGACGAGGGTCCTGGGCCATGGTGGGGCAGTGGCCACAGCTGGGTAACAAGGAGCCTTCGAACCCCAGCGCCTAGGAGGAGTGGGTCATCTCCTGTCCTCACTGAGGTCCTCTGTGGCCCCAGCCCACGCTTGGCCTTCCTCAGGCTTTAGTCTCCCAATTTGCCCCACCACGCTGTTGAATGAGGTTGTCTCTGGCGGCTCTGACCATCCACACTTAACAGTGAATCCAATGCCTGAGGGAAGGAGGGAAGGGGACAGGGGAGAGAGAACGTAGTCCTTGCCTCGGGAACCTGAACAAGTGTCGTGGGGTGGTCTGGTTGGTGTGGTAAGGAGCAGCGGCCAGCTTCCGGGACCGTCGGTGCCACGGCGTCTTGCAGTCCCATGTCCTCCTTGGGCCTCGTGCTCTCGCCTGTCTACCCACCTACCTGCCACCACCCCCACCCCCCACTGCTGCCGTGGCGCGCGCCACCCCTTCCGCGGCAGCTGGGCTGGCCCTTGTGAAAAGGTTCTGTCGGTGGAGCGTGCAACTCTCGATCTTGGGGTCATGATTTCAAGCCCCACGTTGGGTAAAGAGCTGAGTGGTCCCTCTGCCAGAGCCCAGGGCAAGCCGTCACCCCAGCTGCCTCCCCCACGGGGTACACTCTCCCTGGGCCTGTTCCCACAGCAGGGGGGGCACTGCCTTGACCCCAGAGCTTAGCTCCCCGGAGCATCTCCACATGATGGCCCCAGCCCCTTGCCTGCCACCCCCTGACAAAGCCCAGCTCCTTCAGGATTGTTCCCTTTGCTTTCCCTGACCCTGGGGCTGGGTGTGGGGCCACAAGAACAAACCCTTGCTCTTGCCCTTGGGGGTCAGTGGCAGGCTGCTTGCCCGCCCCCAGTGCAGGCCTCTGTCTCTTCCACTCTAAGGGATTGGTAAAAACTGTCCCTTAGGCCTTCTTTGAGGTGACTGAGCAACCACAGAGTGACAGGCACATTTCCCCTCCCTCAACTCCCAGCCCAGTGGTGTAGGATCCCAGGGTGATCCGACCAGGTCACATGTCTGGGTGGTGTATCCTGGCTGCACCCCACACTCGCCTAGCCTCCTTTCGTCCTCTGTAGTGAGATTCTTGATTTTGTTGGTGACAGTGGCCAGCCTATTATCTATGAGGGCCCAGGTGGAACTCCAGTCGTTGTGAGGGCGCCATGGCCCTGTGGCCACCGGAAGGGCCGCCACACACGCTGCCCGGAGGGGCCTGCGTTCCGGCCAGCTCTGGGCCGTGTGGCCGTGGGTGCATTGCTGCCCCTCTGAGCTTCACACACGCCCCACCCCACAATGTACAGAAGGTGGGCTCCTAACATCTCCCTTGCAGAATCATCACGAAGGTCAGAGAAACGGAGTCTGGCATATTTCTGGCCTCAGAAACGGCCCCTGCGCCCGCCCCCTCCACCGATAGTGGGGAAGGTTCCCCAAGCTGTGTGGTGTCCCTCCCACCCCCTACCTGACACTGACTCTTCTTTCCTCCCAGGCCCAATGGTGCCCTGGAGTCCTGCTCCTTTGCCCGCCACAATCTGCTGCAGACGCTGTACAAGGTCTAGACGCGAAGCCGGCCTCCCCCTAAACCCCGTGGCCTGGACCAGTGACGTGGGAAGGGACTTGGATGAAGGACTCTGGCCAGAGGCAGGGAGGGTTTTTGTTGCTTGTGTCATGTCAGTCCCTGAGTATGCGTGTTGGTGTGGTGCGTGTGCAGGCGTGCGCTTCCTGTCAGGGTTGGGGTTTTTAGTGTCCCTGCTGGACTGGCCCTGGTCCTGCTGGAGGGGAGCTGCCCCCTGAAAGGACTGCAGGCTGCTCTGCCATTAAACTCATTGCCATCTGAGGGCGCTCTGCTGATCTGCACCTCCAGCTCGAGGCCCTGGTGGCGGTCCTCTCCCACCTTCCCTTTCCTACCCTGCTAAGCTGTCCCCTTCCTCTCTGTCGTGGTTGGGCTGTGTTTCTGCCTTGCTGGGGCTGCTCCTTTAGTGGCCGGCTTTGCTTCCTGTCACTAAACCCTGGTCCTGTATAGCCACTGCCATCCCCACTATGCATCCCTGCTGGGCTGACCTCTGTGGCCTGGAGGGCAGAGACTGCCACAGGTGTGGGGCCATGGGACGGTCAGCAGAAGGCAGGACCCCGGTTCCCGTGCCATGTGGACAGGAAGAAAAGCCGGTAGCAGACCCTGGGGGTGTAGGAGCAGGAGTTGCTGGATAGATGGTGTGGGCTCCAGACCCAGTGGGGCCTGCCCCTTGCTGCTGAGATGTCTGTGACTGGCTTGGGGGCCACGCTGGAGGGGGCTCTTTGGCAGGTCCAAACCTGTTCTCCGGCCCAGGCGGCAAGGGCGGGCCCGTGGAGCTTGAGCTACAGCCCTGGATGCTTCAAGGACCGGGATAGGGTGGGGACTGTGCTGGAGCTACCCCCCGACACGTGCTCTGTGCTTTCCCCTTGTGCTCTCTGTGTGTGTCTGGGCTGTGCCCGGGGCTTCACAAATAAAGTCATGCGTGGCAAGTATGGGGACTGAGCAATCTTTCACCTTAAGTGGGCAGTTCTCAGGGCTTTGTACCTGGAGTCCCACCTCAGTCTGGACAGGCTTGTCCGCAGAAGAGCCCCTGGGCCAACCTTGTCTCGCCTTGTAGGGCAGCCTGTCCTGCCCGGGCCCAGATGTGTCTGGATGTGCCAGCTTCCTTCGAATAGCTGGGCGGTTCATGCCCAGGAATGGGCCGTGACTCCTGGGGGTCAGGGAGCGTGGAAGGATCTCCTCTGGGCACTGAGGGTCCTGAGTTGGGCCTGTTTCAGCTTCCGGCCTCATCTTATCCTTCACCTAGCCTTTGGGCTGCACTTCTGCAGCCCCCACATTGCTCCGTGTATGGACCTGGCTAAGCGGGACACTGGCTGCACAGTCAGGAAGCCCCGGGTCTGGCTTGTAAGGTCACTTCGCAGGTTGAGCTTGGCTGGGAGGCCACCAGGGGCTTTTGCCCATAGGACCTGGACTGGAAGGCCCCTCCCTTGGGGTCCTTCCTTCCCTTTGCCACCTGTGGTGTGAGGAAAGCTAAGCCAAACTTCTGCTACCGTAGACAGCCGGCACACTTAGGGAGCCTGTGTCTCCCACTGAATTGAAAAGGTCCCTGCCAGCCTTCTTAGGGGCTGCGTCCCCTCATTGGCCGTGGACCACTCAGGCAACAGGCACTGTCTGTCTTGGCTGGGTGGGAGGCGAGATACCCCTCCCCCCCGTGAGGCAATAGCAGAAGACAGGTGGGCGTCTGACCAACTCCAACCCCCACCCCTTCGCCAGGCCCTGTTTTGAGCTCTGGGCCATAAGCACAACTTTTAGGGGACGCCCAGTCTGGCTCAGGAGACTAACAGTCACAGCCCAGTGTAAGGGGCAATGGGCAGTGAGGTCAGGGAAGTCTTCAAGAGTTAGGGGGTGCAGGGTGCCTGGGTGGCTCAGTTGGTTAAGCGACTGCCTTCGGCTCAGGTCATGATCCCGGAGACCCTGGATCGAGTCCCGCATCGGGCTCCCTGCTCGGCAGGAAGCCTGCTTCCTCTCTCTCTCTGCCTGCTTGTGATCTCTCTCTCTGTGTCAAATAAATAAATAAAATCTTAAAAAATAAATAAATCTTGAAACACACACACACACACACACACACACACACAGTGGAGTTCATTCATAAAAAGGAATGAACTTCAGACACATGCTACAGCATGGATGAACCTTGAAGCAAGGTGCTCGGTGAAAGAAGCCAGACGTGAAAGGACAAGTAATACGTGATTGCACTGATAGGTAGCTTGAAGAGAGGTTACTAGGGACTGGGTGAAGACAGAAAGGAGAGTTACTCTTTTGGGTGTAAAGTTTTTCTGTTTGGCATGATAGAAAGGTTCCGGAGATGGATAGAGGTGATGGTTAGCACACCATAGTGAATGCACTTAAATGCCACTGAATTGTGCACTTACATCGTTAAAATTGTAAATTTTATGTAATGTACATTCTACCACAATTTAAAAAATCCTCAATGTACAAGACAAAACCATTGATCTCTTAGGAGTTCGTGTAGGTGAATATCTTAAAGACTTTGGGAGTAAAAAATGATTAATATATTAATCTGCATTTAACCTCCTTGGCTTGCCATTGTAGGGTATTCACACAGTGGCTACCATGTAGCAGTGAGAACAGGACTTTGTTTATCAAAGGGCATCACAGGGGGCATCTGGGAGGGCATAGTTGGTAAAGTGTCAAACTCAGTATCTGCACAGGTCATGAGCTCAGGGTCCTGAAAGCAAGCCCTGCATCGGGCTCCGTGCTCAGTGTGGAGTCTACTTGACATTCTCTTTCCCTCTCTCTCCCTCTCCCTCTCCTGCTCTCTCCCACTCTCTCTCTCAAATAAATCTTAAAAAAAAAAAAAAAAAAAAAAGCATCGTAGGGTCGCCTGGCTGGCTTAGTAGAACATGCCACTCATGATCCTCGGGTCATGAGTTCAGTTGGGTGTAGAGATTACTTCAAAATATTTTAAATCTTTTTTAAAGATTTTATTTGACAGAGAAACACAGAGAGAGAGGGAACACAAGCAGGGGGAGTGACAGAGAGAGAAGCAGGCTTCTCGCTGAGCAGGGAGCCCGATGTGGGACTCGATCCCGGGTCTCCAGGATCATGACCTGAGACGAAGGCAGTCGCCCAACCAACTGAGCCACCTGGGCACCCCCAATCCAGTTATTTTATTTTACTTTTAAGCTTTTATTTATTTATTTGACAGAGAGAAACACAGTGAGAGAGGGAACACAAGCAGGGGGCGTGAGAGACGGAGAAGCAGGCTTCCCGCTGAGCAGGGAGCCCGCAAAATATTTTTTAAAAAAATACTGGGGAGGGGGCATCTGGGAGGCTCAGTTGGTTAAGTGTCTAATTCAGCTCAGGTCATGATCCCAGGGTTTTGGGATCGAGCCCCACATCAGGCTCCCTGCTCAGCGGGAAGCCTGCTTCTCCCTTTCCCACTTCCCCTGCTTGTGTTTCCTCTGTCACTGTATCTCTCTCCGTTGAATAAATAAAATCTTGAAAAATAAATAAAATATTAGGGTGCCTGCATAGCTCAATTGGTTAATCATCTACCTATGGCTCAGGTTATGGTCTCAGGGTTCAAGGATCAAGCCCCAAGTTGGGCTCCATGCACAGCAGGGAGTCTGCATCATCTTCTCCCCCTGCCCCTCCCCCTACTCATTCTCGCTCTCTTTTAAATAAAATCTTTTCTAAAAAAATAAGGTAAATAATTGCAATTATTTTCTCTCTGTATGACTTGCCTTTTACTCCCTTACTGATTTTTTTTTTTAGTTTTTGTTTTTAAGTAATCTCTATGCCAACATGTGACCCGAACTCATGACCCTGGGGTCAGGAGTCACACACTTCACCGACTGAGCCAGCCAGGCGCCCCTGAAATATATATTTTAAAATAATTCAGAATATATAAAGTTTCTACAAGTTAATAAATAAGACAACTCATTAGAAAAATGAACAAAAAGGTTCAAATGGGGACTCACAATAAAGCATATGAAAAGATGCTACTTTCATTAGTCTTCAAAGAAATGCACATTAAAATTACGTGATACTATTACATCCCAGCAGGATGGCAAAAGTGCAAGGCAGGTGATACTAAGCATTGGTGAGAGTGCGGAGCAGTGAAGCTCCTATACTGCTAGGGAAAGTGCAAATTGGTGCAAACACTTGGACAAATTGGCAATATCCCCTGAAGCTGAAAATAAGCACATTCTATGGCCATCACTTCCACCCATCGGTCTATCCTGACAGAGATGGGTTGCGTTGTGTTCTCTGAAATACATGCAACGGGGATGCCTGGGTGGTTCAGTCTGTTAAGCGTCTGTCTTGGCTCAGGTCATGATCCCAGGGTCCCGGGATGAAGCCGCACTTCAGGCTTCTGCTGAGCAGAAGATCCCGCTTCTCCCTCTCCCTCTGCCCTGTCCCCCTCCCCCTGCTCACGCATGCTCACTCTCTCTTGTGCTCTCTCTCAAATAAATAAAATCTTAAAACAAAAACCAACCTTGCAAACATTGTAAGCATCCGTCTTCATAATAGCCCCAGCTTGGAAACAACCCAAATGTCTGTCAAGAGTGGAATGAATTAATTACACTCGTGGTACCAAGAAAGCGGATGTGAGAATGGACTACCCAAGCAGGGAGAAGTATTTTAGCATCAGTGTTGTTTAGAATCACCAGCACGTGATGACAATGAAAAGCAAAACAACTGCATCCCACTGCAGTTAAATTCCCTACCAGCGCATACCCCCTTGTTCCCTGCATCTGGGCAGATGGCTCTCCTGCCTCCCCCCATGCCACTGCTGTGGAATATTTATGGAATGGAGTGCTGAAATGCTATATAAAAACACATTTTAAAAATATGCATCACAGATGAAGCTCACAAACAGAATATTGAATGGAAAAAAACTGAAGCGTACACTGTGATGCCGCCGACATGAAATCGGCCGAGTGAAAGAAAGCACAGCACTAGTCTTTGCTACGGCACTATTTCTGGTCAAAACAAAACAAAACAAAATCCAAGCAAGCAATGCAAATCCACCAGAAATATAGATCTGAACAATCATCGGTTGTGTAAAAGTTTGCTGCCTAATGTGGGGTGTGAACTCACGACCCTGAGCTAAGAGTCAGAGGTTTAGGGGTGCCTGGGTGGCTCAGTTGTTAAGCCTGTGCCTTCGGCTCAGGTCATGATCTCGGAGTCCCGGGATCGAGCCCTGCATCGGGCTCCCTGCTATATGGGAAGCCTGCTTCTCCCTCTCTCACTCCCCCTGTTTATGTTCCCTCTGTAGCTGTGTTTCTCTCTGTCAAATAAATAAAATTAAAAGAAAAATATTTAACTGAACCACCCAGGTGCCCCTGTGGCATTTTTTTCTAAATGCACATGTGCCCAGGAAGATGAAGTATTTGGATATTGTTTTGCAATACTGTTTGTAAAAAAAAAAAAAAAAAAAAAAAGGAGCCCTCCCCCCCAAAAAGTTGGAGGCAACCAAAATCTCCAAGATTAATGGATAAGTAGAGTTGCCACCATATACAACGGAGTATTACACAGCAGGTAAAATGAATGTAAGATGAATCAGCTAGGATCACTTGATAATTTGATGTTGACTGAAAAAATTTTTCAGAATATTGCCCATACAGTGTTAAAAAATGTATGTAAATGTGTAATAAACAGGATAGAGTGAACCATTCTTCGGCACCTATTATGTTCCCCCTGCCTACCTGGAACCCCACAGCAACCCCTTGAGCTCGTTACTAATACTGCTTTTTCACAGCATGGGAAACGGAGGCTCAGTGAGGGGCAGGCCCACCCGATAGCCCACGGCTGGGAGGGAGCCCAGGTCTGGGACCCACAGGCTGGCCCCAAGATGCCCCTCCCTGCCAGCCGGCCCAGACCCAGCTGTCCAGGCTAGGCTCTCAGGCCTTGCCTATGATCCTGAGCCCTGAGCCGGCTCTGGGCAGGAGGCCCTGTAACTGCAGCCACCTCTCCCGCCCCTGCCCGCCCCTCCTTCACCTCAGCCTCAGGCTGGGCTGCCCACAATGCCTCCCATTCAGCCCTGTCCCCGCTGCCAGGCCTGTGGGCCCGACAGGGGGGCTCCCTCGGCATCCAGGCTAGACTGGCCGTGCGAGGCGAGGCGGCATGGAGGGGTAAGTCTTTGGGCCCTGGGGGGGCGTCTAGAGAAGCTGAGGGGCTGCAGGCGAGCCCTGGCCCTCTCTGGGCCTCTGGCAGGTGGGGGGACAACAGGGACTCTGGGATCTTTTGAGGGAGAAATTCTCCAAGGGTGTCTCTGAAGTGGTTTCTGGGGAAGATGGCAATGGGAGGGGGGCTGCTCCAGTGAGCCACTGTGGGCACGTCCTTCAGGACTTGTCTGAGAGCTCAGCAGGCCTCTGAACCCAGGCGCTTGTCCCTGAGGGACCTGTCTCCATGGGGCCCCCCTTTCCCGGTCCACCCTGAGCCTGGGGAGGATGCCAGCAGGCCCAGCCTTCAAGGGGACTGGGACCTCAAGGAGACCGAACAGTGGACGGCGACAAGCAGTGAGGAGGCTGAGAGTGGGGGCCCAGCGCAGGCACCGGCAAGGGCTGCCTGGAGGCCACTCTGTGGGCAGGAAGAGCCCAGGGATTTAAGTGCCCTGGGCGGCGAGGCGGAAGCTCTGTTGTGGGAGCCAAGGGTGACCCATTCCAGGTGGGATCAGGAGTCGGGACTTGCCACCAAAGGCAGTGGGGAGATGCTGGAGGGTTTTAAGTTGGCAGTGTCAGAAGCCTGTCTGTATGGTAGAAAGTTCCCTTCTGTTGGTGGTGGTCAGCAGAGAGTGGGGGAGCCAGGAGAGCCCCAGTGGCAGCGGTCACCCCTGAGGCAACAGGCCGTGGTTGTGCTTGTGAGGCGAGGGGCCCCCACTGGCTGATGGATGGATAAGTTGGGGGAAGATGGATGGGGAAGAGGAGGGAGCTGCCCAAAGCACAGCCCAAGCCCATCCCCTCAGCTCCCCGCATCCCAGTCCGGGTCAGGTGGGGTGGCACAGACCCACAAGAGGGGACTAAACAGGCCCAAGCCTCCTGCTTACCTGCCAGTGTGGCTCTGACCAGCCAAGAAGTCTCCTCAAGCCTCTTAGACCCACAAAACCTGGCCCCCCGAGACTTGCCTTACACATTGGGGCCTGGCCTGGGTCGCCCTCTGGCTGTAGGCCGTCTCACAGTGGGTGTCACTATGCTCTCTGCCACCGCGCCGAGGGCTGGCTGCTTCTCTCTCTGCTACCCTCACACTGGGAGGTCCAGGCGCCTCACTAGAGCCCCGGCACACCCTTTGAGCCCTCAGATCATTCTCCCATTCAGCAAGGCCTTCCTGAGCCGAGGGGCAGTGGTCAAAGAGACTTGCCAGGTCACCTTTCTGAGCCTGTTTCCCCCACTGTTAGACAAGGCCAACAATAGAATCTTTGCTGCATGGAGTGTCATGGGTCTCGGTGCAATGACACCTTCGCTGGGGTCAAAGGAGGAAGACATCTCAGGGGCTCTGGAAACAGGAGCTGGGCTCGGTGAGTGGACAGCGTGGGACACTTGCCCCTGTGAACAACTGACCCTTCCTCCCCCTCCCAGGCCCCAGAGCATTTCCCTGGTGCTACTGCTTCCTCTGCTGCTGCCACTGGGCCCCGATTGGCATACAGCTGCCCAGCGCTGCCCACAGACATGCGTTTGCGACAATCCCAGACGGCATGTTTCCTGTAGGCACCAGAACCTCACTGAGGTGCCAAACTCCATCCCTGAGGTTAGTGGGGTGAGGGGGGCAGGGAGGACAGCAGGGAGACCCTGGGTTGGCACCAGTGGATCTGCCACTGCCTGGCTGAGAGAACTTGGCATGTCACTTTTCCTCTCAGAGCCTCAGTCTTCACATCTGTAAAATGGGAATAACCACCACCACTAGGGAAATAATCTACTTAAAAATCTGTGTGATTGGAACAAGTAGGTGACCTATAAGATACATACTGAATTGGGACGCCTGGGTGGCTCAGTTAAGCCTCTGCCTTCCACTCAGGTCATGATCCCAGGGTCCTGGGATTGAATCTTCACTCAGCACGGAGCCTGCTTCTTCCTCTGCCCATCCCCCTGCTCATGCTCTCTCGAACAAATAATTTTTTTAAAAAAAGATAAATTTGAATTAATTACAAACCCTGTGGGAGGGAACTAGAGAGAACAGGGATATACTGGAATAAGATATGGTCTCTGCAGAGTCAAGAGCAAGGAAGGGAGGAAAGTAAATGGGCAAAGATAGTTCAATGTGAAAAGTGCCCCAATGGCTAGGTGTCAGGGAGCCCGGTGAAGAGGAGGAGGAAAAGGTGAGGGGAGAGCGAGAGCGTGTGCGGATGCTGCAAGCTGCTCAGCCTCCCCCTCCCTCTCCCCACGCAGCTGACTCAGCGGCTGGACCTCCAAGGCAACATGCTGAGGGTGATCCCCCCAGCTGCCTTCCAGGATCTACCCTATCTGACACATCTGGACCTGCGCCACTGCCGGGCGGAGCTGGTGGCCGAGGGCGCCTTCCGTGGCCTGGGCCGCCTGCTCTTCCTCAACCTGGCCTCCAACCGCCTCAGCTCCCTGCCGCAGGAGGCCCTGGATGGGCTGGGCTCGCTGCAGCGGCTGGAGCTGGAGGGCAACATGCTGGAGGAGCTGCGGCCGGGGACGTTCGGGGCGCTGGGGGCGCTGGCCACACTGAACCTCGCCCACAACGCGCTGGTCTACCTGCCGGCCATGGCCTTCCAGGGGCTGACGCGCATGCGCTGGCTGCGGCTGTCCCACAACGCGCTCAGCGTGCTCGCCCCGGAGGCCCTGGCCGGCCTGCCCGCCCTGCGCCGGCTCAGCCTGCACCACAACGAGCTGCAGGCCGTGCCCGGGCCGGCCCTGTCCCAGGCCCGCGTCCTGGGCCGCCTCGAGCTGGGCCACAACCCGTTCACCTACGTGGGCGAGGAGGACGGGCTGGCGCTGCCCGGCCTTCGGGAGCTGATGCTGGACCACGGCGCCCTGCAGGCCCTGGACGCCAGGGCCTTCGCCCACTGCCCCCGCCTGCACACCCTGGACCTCCGGGGCAACCAGCTGGCCGCCCTGCCCCCGCTGCAGGGTCCCGGGCAGCTGCGCCGGCTGCGGCTGCAGGGGAACCCGCTGTGGTGCGGCTGTGAGGCCCGGCCACTGCTCGAGTGGCTGGCGCGGGCGCGCGTGCGCTCGGACGGCACGTGCCGGGGGCCGCGGCGCCTGGGAGGGGAGGCCCTGGACGCCCTGAGGCCCGCAGACCTGCGCTGCCCCGGGGACAGGGCGGCGGAGGAGGAGGAGTGGCGGGCGGCCGCGCGGCCCCGCGCCCCCCTCGGCGCCCCCCCGGAGGCTGACCCGGCCGCCAGGCCCTGCCCGCGGGCCTGCGTGTGCGCCTCCGAGTCCCGGCACAGCGGCTGCGAGAGCCGGGGGCTGCGGGCCGTGCCCCGCGGCTTCCCCAACGACACCCAGCTCCTGGACCTGAGGCGGAACCACTTCCCCTCGGTGCCGCGAGCGGCCTTCCCGGGCCTGGGCCAGCTGGTGTCGCTGCACCTGCAGCACTGCGGCCTCACCCAGCTGGAGGCAGGCGCCCTGGCGGGGCTGGACAGCCTGATCTACCTCTACCTCTCGGACAACCAGCTCTCCGGCCTCAGCGCTGCCGCCCTTGAGGGGGCCCCCCGCCTTGGCTACCTGTACCTGGAGCGCAACCGCTTCCGGCAAGTGCCAGGGGCCGCCCTGCGCGCCCTGCCCCGCCTCTTTTCTCTGCACCTGCAGGACAACGCCGTGGAGCGCCTGGAGCCTGGGGACCTGACAGGCCTGCCCGCCTTGCGCTGGCTCTACCTGAGCGGCAACCGCATCACCCAAGTGTCCCCTGGGGCGATAGCCCCCGCTCCGGAGCTGGAGAAGCTGCACCTGGACAGGAACCAGCTGCGAGCGGTGCCCACGGGGGCCTTGGAGGGGCTGCCCGCCCTCTTGGAGTTGCAGCTCTCGGGGAACCCGCTGGAAACCCTGCCAGATGGGGCCTTCCGGCCAGTGGGCCGGTCACTGCAGCACCTCTTCCTGAACAGCAGCGGTCTGGAGCAGGTGGGCCCCGGAGTGTAGGGTTGGGGGAGGCAGCAAGAGGCCCCACAAGGCAGGAACTCCCTCCACAAACACTGCTGCCCCCACGTCAGGCCTGAGGCTGGCCTGGGCGCCCCAGAATGAACCAGAGGCTGTGCCTGCCCGCAGGGAGCTTGGGTGAGGTGACAGGCTGCTGGATTCCGGGGCCACACGGGCAGGTCCCCCAGGGAGGGTACTGCCAGAGCATGGAGGAAGTGGGCCCGTGGCATTCTTGTGCACTTTGAGGGCAAGGCTGGAGTCACCAAGGGGATCTGCCATTATGGGGCTGTGTTCGGGCGCAGCAGAGAGAACCATGAACCTCCAGGTGATGTGCAGAGGGCGGGTGCTTGGGGATCAGACTGACCAGGGTTTCCATCCCCACACTTCCCTTTCTGCCTGGGCCACCTTGGGCTGTCCACTTCCATTCTGCTTGGGGAGCACTCCCAGGCCTTGGGGTGAGACGGGCCTGGCAGGAGCTCACAACAAGGCTTGGTATCACCTCACAGATTTCTCCCAGGGCCTTTTGGGGCCTGGGGCCCCGGCTGCAGAGCCTGCATCTGCAGAAGAACCAGCTACGGACCATGCCCGCCCCACCCCAACTCAGCCAGCTGGAGCTCATCGACCTCAGCGGTAACCCCTTCCACTGTGACTGCCAGCTGCTCCCGCTGCATAGGTGGGCACCTTCACGGGGCCCCCCAGCTGGGGACCCACCCATGACTCTCAGTCAGGCCCTACCCTCTCCCCAGGGCACCATGACTGTGCTCGCTGAGCATCTTCCGGTGGGTAGGGTCCTGCCAGAGCCAGCTACCGTTCCTGAGGAAGCCGGAGGAGCATGGGGCTTGGGGTGGACTTCTCTGGGCCTGCATTCCCTTGCCCATTCACGTGGGAAAACAGTCCTCCCAGCCTAGTGGGGCAGGACCTAGTATTTGTGGTCACTTCATTAATTTCATAAGAAAGCAACAAGAGCCCTGGAGTCTAGCAGAGTTGGGCTCCAGTCCTGCTCTGAGATTGACTTTGGGTCCCATGGCTTCTCTGTTCCATTCCCTCCTCTGTAAAGGGGATGGAAGGAACTGTATCCACCTCGTGGGGCTTCTTCGTGAGGATGACCCTATTGGCTCGCATATATAGATTGATTTGAATAGTGTCTGGAGCACCCTGAGCTCTCCGTAACTACTTATTACTATCCCCTTTTTACAGAGAAGGGATCTGAGGATTAAAGTGACTCCCTGTGTGTCCCCTAATTGGTGAGGGTCTGAGCCAGGAATGCCCTGCCCTCACCCAAAAGGCTCTATGCACCCCAGTTCCCGAGGACCTCCTAGCTCCCCTCAGGAAGCCTCAGCACAGCGGGTTCCCTGAACTCTCTCCTCTCCTCAGGTGGCTCATGGAACTGAACCTACGCGTGGGGGCCGCCTGTGCCACTCCTCCCAGTGCCCATGGCCAGAGAGTGAAGGCTGCAACTGCTGTCTTTGAAACCTGCCCGGGCTGGGCTGCCAGGAAGGCCAAGCGGATGCCCACCCCCGGGTCCAGTGCCAGGAGAACGCCCATGAAGGGATGAAGGTGGAGAGCAGACAAGGCTGGCGTGGAGGAGGTTTGGGAGAAGCCTTGGGGGGTGGGTCAGGTTCCAAACAGCCCAGGGTAGCAAGGATCTGACTTCTCTTGGTCCTAATTCATGTAGTTCCAGATCTGGCAGTGGCTGTTACTTCCATTCCATAATATCTGTCCCTGCTCCTCACCTCCTCCACCTCTGGCTGGGCTAGGTGGGTTTGTGAGGAAATGACTACACCGTACATTCTATGGGACAGTGGCCCTTCCAAGAAGCCACAGAATACCCGGACCCTAAGTGATTCTAAAAGCAACGCTGCTGTTGCCATATTTGCTGGCTCATTGTTGAGCCCAGCCCTTCCTCGGCCTCCGGGGCCTGGCTCAGTCCTGGGACAGGAGCAGGGGTGCAGCCGCTGTTGCCACGGCCTCCTGTTGCCCGGCAGCCACGCGCTGGCCCCTGCTCTGTGTTGTTCCATCACCCGCCTGACCTTTATGCTCATGTACTTGAGCTCTCAGTTGTAGCAAAATTGTGCAGCACACAGTGGAGGGTGAGCAGGATACGGGGGCCCTGTCCTGTGGAAACCCCGGCTGTGTGGCGAGGACACAGGGAAAGTGTCTAGGGGAGAGGCCAGTCCTGAGCGGAAAACTGAGAACAGAAAAGTGGGTCCTGATAAGACAGGGAAAGGGCTCAGCCTAAACTGCCTCTGGAGCAGCATCCCCAGGACCCGGGTGCCTGGGGATTTTGAGCTGGTGCAAAAGCCCCCAGGGGCCGCTGTAATGAACCGCAAACTGGGTGGCTTAGGACAACAGACATTTCTGGCTCACTGTTCTCAGCAGTCTAGATGTCCACAGGGCTGTGCTCCCTGAGAGCTGCAGAGGACATCCTTCTGATGATCCCAGATGGTACTTGGCTTGTGGCCACACAGCTGCAATCTCTGCCTGACTGCACATGGCACCTCCCTGTCCCTTCACATCTTCCTGCGAGATTGGAGTTCAGGTTCCCCGTTTCTAGGACAGGAGTCCTATTGGATTAGGGCCCACCCTGATGACCCTGTTCTAACGTGATTACCTCTGTGAAGACCCCATTTCCAAGTAAGGTCTCACTCCGAGGTGTATCTTCTTTGGGGCAGGGGGGACACAATTCAGTTCCTAAGTGTTCCTAGTGAGGCTGAGAGGAAGGAACCCTAGAAAGACCCCAAGCTGAAGGTGAGCAGTTGTGCCTTAGAGGCCAAGTCTGGAACCAGCATTAATGACAATGGCATTAATCTCTGTGGGCACTTTTGTGGTGCTGACCTCCTGCCAGGTGGGGTGCTGATGAAGAGCGGCCGCCCTCTCTCCCTGCGGCAGCCCTGGGGGCTTACGTGGGTGCTTAGCTTGGCCTTCCTTACGAGGGAAGACCCTGCTCCCTGACTCCCGCATATGGTGGCTGCCGCAGGAATTGGTATATCTGAGACCTTTCCATCCAGGCACCCTTTTGGACACAGAGATCATCCACCAAATGCTAGCCCTGGAATTACAGGTTTTTCATTTCTTTAAAACCTCTAGTGTGCTGTCTGGCATGTGGGAAATGCTTCAGGAAGGACACTGAGTGAATAATGTACCCAGTGTTGGTAACATGGCAGACCACCCTGGCTCTATTCCCACTGTGGTCATTTAATAGTTGTGAATTTAAGCAAATAAGTTACTAAACTCTGATGAGCCTTTTTCTCCCCCATAAAGTGAAGTCAACGTGTATGTCAGGGTTCCTGTGAATGTGAACTGTGTGAATGTGTTTACCCTCGCACCTGGTGTATGAGGCCGTTAGAAATGGCAGTTCCCTCGCTTCCCCTACCCCTTGAGCAGAGCGGAGTGTTTAGACTGGGGAACCATAAAGGAACCATAAAGGTGTGTGCATTTGCACTCAGTCTAACCTGCACCAGGGAGCCACTGCAGGTCATGGAGCAGCGGAAACGTTTCTTTAGGGCATCACACAGCCTGCCTCCACCACCCCCACCCCTGCCCCCAGACTCCCAGGTCTCTGGTTCTCTCCACGGGCAAGTGAGGTACAGAGCTGGTCCTGTGCCTGGAGTGGAAACCTCCCAGAAGCCCACATTTCCATCTGTGGTGAATCAAGTAGACCTTTCGGCTCCAGTAACACAGGTTATGTATTTTTGCATCAAATGCTGATCAGGGCTTAGTACCAGGCCCCTGGGGCACACGAGGCACAGGCTTGGCCTCTGGGGAGCTCAGGGTATTGCAAGAGAGGAATGGCAGAAACGTAAATAAGGGTAACCCAGCGTGTGGTTGCTATGGAGATGGGGAGCTCAAATGAGGACATTTATTCCTTGTGCTCATGTGTGAACCCAGCCTTCATAATTGAGCCTGTGAGGTGACGGATGAGAACACACTCAGCTCTTAGGCACAGAAATCTGACAAATGACTTCAGGAAGTCCGGGGTGGCCAGTCGAGGGCTAGAATGGCAGCTGGTCTGTCCTCCAACCCTGCCAACCTCATCACAGCTCAGGCAGGCGCCACTTCATTTAGGAAGAAGGAACTGAAAGTTACAAGGCCGTACAAATCCAGTTTTCCCAGAAGCTCTACCATCAGAACTAGATCCCCAAACTGAAAGGGGTTTGGGGACAAGGCACTAGCTTCAGCTGGGAGCAGGAGCCTGTGAGAGCCCCACGGGTGCACCGTGAGCCCAAATGCACACCCAGTGCATGTTTCTACCCCGGGGCCTGAGGCTACTGACCTTTCACCAGCCAGGTCTGTGGTGCGTGTGAGAGCAACAGCAGGGAAAGGCACGGCCCCTGTCCTTGGTCTTCACTGTGTTCCAAATCTAGTCACTTTTGGGGGGAATTCGGGCTGCACCAACTGGCCACTTTCTGGGCCTGGTTTCTACACCAGGTGGGGCTTTCTAGTGCTTTTAGCAAAGGAGTGAGGATCAAGTTCTCTCTGGAGGAAATGACTGGAAATCAGCTCCCCTTGGGCTGGTCACTCCATCTCTGGGTAACAGCGAAGAGCCTGGGTCCTGAGCAGACGCACGACCAGCACCACACCCAGCAAGCGCGGGCAGTGGCAGCCTTATGGACCATCCCCCAGCAGCACAGCTGCGCCCCCTAAAGGACGACAGGGGGACGCACCTGGTAGTGCATTTCTACACAAAGACAAGAAATAAAGGTCAGCCTGTCTCCACCTTCCATTCCAGGAAGTTATTGAAGAGACCGAAAGAGGAGTTTCCAAGGAGAGTAACTGGGGAAAATAAAACCAATTGAAATTCGGGCAGACAGTAGAGGAGCTTCTAGAATATAATTTCAGAGAGGAGAACAGTAGGGGACAGAGAGCCAGGAAGCATGTCCTATTTATCCTCTTCTCCCTCCCTCCAGGGGCTCCCTTAGGGCCACCTCAGCCAGCCCCTGACTGCTGGGCAGGGCTGCATCTGGCCTTGGTCACCAGGGAGAGGGGGTTGAAGGACAGGTCCCGGCCAAGCTGGGCTCAGAGCGGCTAAGTGCAAAGCTGGTGGTCTCCCGTCCAGCTGGGCTTCCTCCTCACACGGCTGCCTTGCCTTCCAGTCCTGCTGCCCCCTCTGCCGAGCCTCCCCACATACACAAGCCCCCGAGCCTGAGCCGACCCCACCTCTATTCTACTGTTCGTTTTAGGAAATAGGAGTCAGTACTCTTGTCAACAGAGAAAACAGGTTAAGGCCACCTGCCTCCTGGTCATTGCCACTTAGCTGCCTGGCAGAGGTGGGTGCCTGCGTGGGCTTCCCTGGCCTCCCCGGGAGCTGGCAGGAGCCGAGTGCCAGCCCGCGAGAGCGGCTGCTCCACCTGGCTGCTTTCAGGGACTCACCGCACCCCTCACCACCAACTTGCAACAGCCCCCCCCTCCAGAGAGCTGCTCCAGCCCTTTATTATAGGACTTGCTTGGACACACGCATACACGCTTCACGGACTCGTCTTCCAGTGTGGCTGGGGGCAGCCCTCTAACCACAGCAGTTGAGGGGTATGTGGGTGTGGGGGAGGTTACTCTGGGAACTGTAGCTGGGGAAGGAGTCGCTCAGAGACAAATCTGGAGGCCTCGGGCAGCCCCAGTCTCATAGGCCTTGCCGGAGGAGGGCAGAGGTACTCTGGCGCCCGGCCCTCACAGCAGCTGGCAGAACTCGGGCAAAAAGGCTCAGTCTCCAAACGAAAGCAGCGGGGGAAGGGCAGCGGCAACGAGCCCCGGGCTGGCCCGTGGGGAAGGCTCAGTCGTTTGTCTCCTGCTTGATGTTCTCTATGGGAACAGGCAGCTCCGGACTTGGGGCTTTGTCAGGCGTGGCCACGTCTAGATGCTCTTCCTTCACGCGCACAGCAATGACTAAAGAGGGAGGGTGGTGGGGAAGGTGGGAGAACAGAGTGAGCAGGCGTGCAACTCTGGGAAAGGCAGGGGGCCCTCGGGATGTGGCAGGGAGGTGGGAATGGCGCCTTTCCCCCGTGCGGCAGGTGGCAGACACGGAGATGTGCGGTTCAGTTCAGAGGTGGGGGGGTGACTGTTTGGGAAGCTCTCCAGGCCCAGTGGTCCAAGAAGGACTGCTTGGTGCCCGGAAAGGTCCCTTCACTTTGGACTTTCCTCTTCTGTGCCCAGGTGGGGAAGGAGGAAGGCCGCCTCTGAGCACTGCAAAAGGCCGGCCCTGGCTTGACCCCGCCTGGGAGCCTCTTACTCTCTTCAGGAACAGGATCCGATGTGTTCTTCTCTGCAGCCTGCAGGTCATCCTCCAGGAGGGGCTTCTTGGACCCCTGTCTGAGGGGCCGGGTCTTAGTCGGTGGTATTCTTTTCCCTTTGAATAAAAAGAGTGAAACTCAGCACGGGGCCGTATCTGTATCCATATCCGTGTGGGGCTCAACAGCTGGGGGTCATCCAGCACTGAGCAGAGGCGGTGGGGCGAAGGGGCCGGTGCCTGAGCCTCAGAGAGCTCCTCTCCAGGAGGGAGTGCCTGCTGAGCTTCCTTCCTTTCCCAGTCCCACCACTGCGGATGGGTCTTCCCATCTGACCGGATCCATACCCTCACATGACCCTGATCCTGCCCAGGGACTGCATCGGCTTCCTCCTCGTCCTATTTCTGGACAACCTCTTCTCTTCATGGTGCCCCCCTCATGGAGACTTCTTGCTGCTATAGGCCAGCAGCTCTGAAGGATGGCTCTGCCTCCCCCCACACCTGTCATCCCCTCACGCTGAGCCTGCACGGGGCTCGGATCTGTTAAGAGTGGGGCCCCACCTAAGGCGGGTGCCTGGGTGGGTCAGTTGGTTAAGCCACCGCCTTTGGCTCAGGTCATGATCCCGGAGTCCCAGGATCAAGCCCCACATCGGGCTCTGCTGGGAGTCTGCTCCTCCCTTTGACCTTCTCCTCTCTCATGCTCTCTCATTTTCTCTCTCTTGCTAAATAAAATCTTTTAATATATATATATATATTTTAAATATATATATTTTTAAAGATTTTATTTATTTGACAGAGAGATCACAAATAGGCAGAGAGGCAGGCAAAGAAAGAGGGGCAAGCAGGCTCCCCACTGAGCAGAGAGCCTGATGTGGGACCGGATCCCAGGACCCTGAGATCATGACCTGAGCCGAAGGCAGAGGCTTTAACCCACTGAGCCACCAGGTGCCCAATAATTAAAATATTAAAAAAAAAAAAAAAGAGTGGGGCCCCGCCTTAGGAAATGACACCGAAGCTCCCACCGGAGGGTCCCAAGGGAAAAACAACAGACTTGAGAAATGCCAGCCCCCCACAAGCCTGACTTTCAAACAGCAGTTGTGCACCGCTGATGGGGCCGACGGGGTGGTACTGACTTCTGACCACGGAGCAGCAGGGATGGGGATCCCTCCCCCTTTTCTCTCTTACAAATACCATCTCTGGCTTTTTTTCCTTGGGATTCTGACCACTGCCAGAGACAGAAGGGTCCCTATAGTGCTTGGGTTCTTTAAGACATATGCTGACAGGCCCACTGGGGCCGAAGGGCAAAGGAGAAGAGATGGAGGGATCATGAAGAGCACTACCTACGTGATGACTACTCCCTGCTCCCAGAGACACAAGTCCAGCTGATCCCAAGTCCCACACCAGCCTGGCCACCTGAGAGAATCACTTACTTTTCTTCCCAAACTGTTTCTTTTTCTTCTTTGTGGCCTCTTTGGCCTTCAGAGGTGTGGTTGGCTCTGTTGTTGAAAGACGAGGGGAAGAGGTAAGAGGAGAGTTTGAAGAGGGCACGGTATAGACTCATCCTAAGACCCCCTGCCCACACCTCACTAGCCTCCCTTACACGTGGGACACCCCAAGAAGGAAGCCAAAGTCGGGCAATGAGAATGGGGGAGGGACTGGAGAGCAGCTGTCCCTTCTTCCCACCCTCGTCACCTGGGCTGCTTCGAGGGGCCTGGGTGGTTTACCTGGGTGCAAAGGGCACGAGCATATGACAGAGTGGGCAAGATCAAGGAAGGCGCTCTGCAGGCCAGAGGGAGAGGGAGACAGACAAGTCAGGAGCGGGAGGTGGGGATACGAGGGCCAGTCTTTCATTAGAAGTGGTCCAGGAGACCACATGGTCTCATGCCTAAGAATGAGGTAGGCACAGGACAGGGGGAGTGGTTGGCAGGATGGAAAAAGAGGAGGAAAATCAAGAGTCTCCTGGGGCCGCAAGAGTCCAGACCTGTGGCCACAGGTGGCTGGAGCTGGTAGCCGGTGAGTTCACACCAGCCGACGGGGTAGATGTCCGGGGACTCACAGTCCACCCACTGGTCATACTCGCTGTCCCAGCCATCGAAGTGGATGCTGAGGAGCCTGTGCACCACCCGCTTCACTGTGGCCACACAGATGAGCCGGGGTTCCATCAGGTCCACGGCCTCGAGCTTCATGCCCACCTTGAAGCCATGGTTGGGGCAGTCCTGGGGAGGGGGAGAAGACATGGTGACCACGGCAGCCAGGGAGAGGAAGTGGGCTGGGAGTGCCGTGGGTAAGGGTCCCTTGGCAGTGATCCCACTGCCCTGTTCCCAAGCACCAGCCCCTCTGGCAAAGGGAGCAAGCTGGACTGTTCAGCAGAATGCCTGTGGCAGAGTTTGGGCCTTCTCCCCTGGTCTCCGCAGTCCAGACTCAAGGAAGAAGGGGGCTGGGCTTAACATCACTGGCAGCGGGCAGGGCCAACCCAGACCCCGTGCTTCCTCACTCTCCTCACCATGTTAAAGAGTCTCGATGGAGCTGCTTTTGACTTGGTCTTCTCCAAGTAGGTGTCCCAGCTGAAAGTGTGTGCCTCGTAGCCTGGTGGAGCAGAAAATGCAGATGTGGATGGAAAGTAGGGGAGACTGGAGGGAGTCTAGGAGAGGAGCACAGGCCAAATCCCAGCCTGGAGTCTCCCAGCAGCCTTCTTCCCTCCTCCCCACGCTGGTACCCCTAAGAACACGGTCCTGTTGTATAGGTTGTTCGCTGCCCAAAGGAACAAGTGGAAGCTCTGTTCACCCAGACACCCATTAGCCATGGAGCCAAGTCAGCCCAGTGTAAGGGCTGGTGGTATGGGCTTGGATAGGAAATCTCGGCCTGTGAGCATACACTGCCCTTTCCAACCACGAGGACAGTCTTACCTTTTGGAGGTGTGAGCTCAATGTCATTCTTTTGGCAGAAGGTGGCTGGGAAGATGGCATGGGAGGAGGCATGGTAACAGAACCAGTCGGAGCCATCTGTGGAGGGCCCCCCATCCACACAGATCATCAGGTAGCCGTCTAGGAGAACCTAGTGGAGGGGGGCAGGCAGACACCATGGTATTGTGAACTGCACCGCCCACTCCAGGCTAAGGTGGCTAGGGCGGGGAAATGAGGCAGATGGATCCAACCGGAGTTAGAGCTCAACCCTCCCTGAGCTTCTGCTGGAACCGATCTGTGAGGTTCTTTACCTTCCTCACTAGACAGCAAAGGCTGTTCCTGCAGGGACTACACCTATCTTTTTCCAGTGAGTTCAGTGGTGAGCACATGGGCCCAGCCTGCAGAAGACTGGCTAAAGGCACAAACCAGCATGTTCCCCAGGGGCCCAGGTGTGGTCATTTGCTGCTCAGGCCGCAGAAATAATGGAGGCGGCGTACAGCGAAGTCGGCATCTATGGCTCCTAGCTGGACTGCCACTCAAGGGACAGGGCATGTGGCAGTGGGAAGGCTCCCTGGGGAGGTGACAGGAAAGCTGATTCTGAGCAAGGAGCAGGTAAGACCCCTACTCACAGAAGTGCAGCACTCCCCGAGCAGCGAGCGTGGGGAAGAGGGGATGGACGCCTAGCGCAGGGCTCTGCACCACCTAGAGGCCACGGGCCTGGCTCACCTTGCAGATGGTCGCCACGCAGATGTTGCCCAGATTCAGGGGGTCAATGGCTTCCAGTTTCATCCCCTCCTCAAACCATCCACCTTCCGTGTAGACAGCTCGAACCTTAAAGGAACAGGGCAGCTGGGGAATCTGAGCGGCCCAGGTGGAGGGTGGGGGGAGCTGGCCTCATCTGCCATAGGCCTGAGAAGGAAACAGGGAGGGAAAGGAACACCCCAGGGTCGTGAGGCCTGGAATGGGCCTGTGGCCAAGATGAGAAGTGCCCGAGGGCTGTGCCTCACCTTCTTGAACAAGTAAGGAACAGCGTCACAGTAGATTTTCCGGAAGGTGGGATGGTGGGCCATGTCACTGCGCCTCTCTTTTGGGGAGGTGGTAGGGGGAGCAAGGGAGAGAAGGGAGTTGCAGACTGCTCACAGGGACACCTCCCTCCCCTCCCCAGAAATGTGAGGGCTCCCCTGCATGAGCTCTAATCTGTATCTGAGCACCCCATGCCCTCCCACCTCGACCAGAAGACAGAACACGTCAGGGGCTCTCTGTAGGGGCTACTGAACCCATAAGATCCAGATGCTTCCCACATCATGCAGCCTCCAGGTTCGAAGTGGCTTTGGTTTTTTTTTTTTTTTTAAGATACATTTATTCATTTGAGAGAGTGAGTGACAGCATGAGAGGGGAGAAGGTCAGAGGGAGAAGCAGACTCCCCGTGGAACTTGGAGCCTGATGCGGAACTCGATCCCAGGACTCCAGGATCATAACCTGAGCTGAAGGCAGTGGCCTAACCAACTGAGCCACCCAGGTGCCCTTGAAGCAGCTTAAAACCCTTACAAACTGAGTGACCTTGGTCAAATCATACAATCTCTCTGGACCTTGTACCACCACGCACATGCTGGAGACGGTCACCCCCACCACACGGGGGTTGTGGGGTGCAAAGGTGCTCCCGCCCCAGCCCTGAAAGCGGACCTGACAGCTTGATGCCATGGCCGACTCGCCGTGACCAGCCCACTGGGTGGATCAGAGGGCTCCACATGTGGCACCAGAAGTCGTCATCACTGTCGCCATCCTCATAGAGGAGCCGAAGGCGACCCCCAATTACTGTGTCCACCACGGCCATGCGGGTCCGGGACACCTGGGACTTGTCCACCACCTCCAGCCGCATGCCCTGCCGGAAGGGGTACTTCATGCTCTCCACCATCTGCAACAACATCAGAACACAGACCTGCTAGGGCTCAGGGCTCCCCCTGCCACCGCCCCGTGCCATCTCTTACTGCACCTGGTTCTAAGTCAGGAGCGGGCAGGTGAGTCCCACCAGGTTTGACCCTGGCCCCCCATTCCCCAAGATGGTACGGAGGGACAGAGAGCACAGGGCTTCCACGGTGGGAACCAAAATGCCAGTTGTAAGACTGGAAGTATGAAACCCACGTCAGACTAAGGAAACAGGTGCCCGAGAGGGCTCACGTGACTTGCCCACACTCACCCAGCTTCAGTGGTACCAGAGCCTGACCTTGAAACTGGTGCCAGTGTCCCGCCTTGTGAGCTCTCCCCCTCCCCTCCACCTCCCGGCTGATGCCACATATTGCACTCATGTCCACAGAGCCGAGGCCTATGTCCCATTACAGCTGTGAACCCACTGGGCCGCAGCTCTGACCCAGCAGGGACAGTGACCAAGAGGCCCACAAGCTGTTCTAGAGAGCCCTGACGACAGGCCACAGATGAGGGGGTAGGAGAGTATAGAGTCTTCCAGGCTACTGTGACCTCAGTGCTGTCCAGCCTGGGGTAGGGAAATGGGAAGAGTGAGCTCTGTAGGGCTTTTCCAGCCCAGGGAAAACCAGCCCCAGCCTAAGCAAGGTGAGAACTAAGCTGTACATTTTTTTTTTTAACTTTTTTTTTTTTTTTTACAAAAGGTTTTATTTATTTGTCAGAGAGAACGTGTACACAAGCAGGGAGAGCAGCAGGCAGAGGGAGAAGCAGGCTCCCTGCCAAGCAAGGACCCTGATGTGGGACTCGATCCCAGGACCCTGGGACCATGACCTGAGCTGAAGGTAGACACACCACTGAGCCTTCCCGGCGTCCCCTAAGTGTGCTATTTCGAAGCCCACCAGGAGGGGGAGCATCTCCAAGGTCATAAATCAGCCAGCAGGCAAAGCTGAGAGTCCTACACCAACAGACCCATCAGACATCAGCTCAAGGCCGGGAATACAAGTCCAAACCCCCTGCCTGATTGGCCCATTTGGAAGAGAGACACAGGGTGAGGCCTGGGTTGGGGTCCCTCGGGCCGCCTTCCCCGCCTAGCCTTTCCTGACACATTTCTCTTTGACGTCCACCCAGAGCAGCCCACAGCTCACCGCTTTTGTGGCTTGTTCAGTCACACCCAGAACCTGAGCTCTGCAGGGGTGGAAGCCGCGTTTGGGAGGATTCACTTCTACGTCTCAGCTCTAAGCATAGAACTAGGCACAGAGTTGGTGCTCACCCGACAAACACACAGTATACGCCTGACCTTGGCTGATGGGTCATTCATCCAAAACACTTTACTCAGCACTTATCACATTGTAGGCATTAAAGCAGACTAGACTGGATTTGGCCTAGAGCTTCCTTCACAACTCCCCGACCCCTTTTACCCTCCCCACCCCCGACCCTCACAGGCATCTGCTTTTGTACCCACTGCGGGACTGGGTATGTGACAGTAAGTCATCATGTGCTTGCTGGTTGGCTCACATGGAACCACAATCGAGCTCATTTTTTTTTTAATTTTTAAAGATTTTATTTATTTGACAGAGAGAGAGAGCACAAGTAGGGAGAGCGGCAGGCAGAGGGAGAGGGAGGAGCAGGCTCTCTGCTGAGCAGGGAGCCTGATGCAGGGCTTGCTCCCAGGACCCTGGGATCGTGACCTGAGCTGAAGGCAGTCACTTAACCGACTGAGCCCCCCAGGCGCCCCCGAGTCAGACTCATTTTATTTAAAGCAGAGGAGGCCAGCTTGATAATGCCGGTGGCCGCACCACCCACATCACCTGCCTCGTCTTCACACAAGTGCCAGCTGAGCGACAGTGAGTGCTCGTTTCCACCTGCTGAATCTGTCCGCTGGGTAAGGCATTATGAGTACAGGAGAAAGAGCTTATGATTTTGTTGGAAAGAGTATGAGAGGGCTCCTCGGGGAGTGAGTCAGTTAACTGCCTGCCTTCGGCTCAGGTCATGATCCCAGGGTTCTGGGATTAGGTTCTGCATTGGGCTTCCTGCTCAACAGCGAGCCTGCTTCTCCTCCTCCTCCTGCTTGTGCTCACTATCACTCTCTCTCAAATAAATAAAAATCTTTTTAAAAAAGAAAGTATGAAAAGATAAATTAGCAAAATACAGAGAAAGAGAGAACAAATGGACAGTACCCAGCAAGTTCAAATAAAGCAAAAATCCTTCCTACTTTAGGGAAAAAAGGCAAAAGCTTCCTTGAGGTGCTGGAACCATTACCTGCCAAAAAATCACTCTTCATCAGCTAAGAATCAGGGTGGCAACCTCTTCACCAGGTGTCCAGTGCCCTGGATGAGATGGCCCCAGCTCCTAGTCCATCCTCAGTTTCCACTCTTGGCTTCCAGACCGCCCATACCCTAGCCATCAAGGCAGAATTCAAATGCCACTTTCTCCATGATGCCTTCCTTGATAGCTGCTCCTCTTCAGACCAGAGGGCAGTTCAACCACGTGCCACGGCGGCCCCAGCTCTGCATCCCCTGCTCGCTGTCGCTTTTAGAGGCAACGTGGGAACCACAGCTGTGTGCAATCCGGGTCACGAGACCTCAGATGCAGTCCAGGCCCCTAGGTGAGTGAGCCCCACCACAGAGGGTCTGGGTTTTACAGGAGGGAAAAACGAAATCTTCACTATGTATCCTTATATTCCCTTTGAATTTTCCCTTTGAATTCCCTTACCACGTGCAGTTCTTTAAGGAGATAAATTTTATAAAATTTAAATTAAAAGCCACAGAGATGATTCAGAGGTACACCCCTGGTTTAGCTATTTTATAATTATTCCTGTGCTTGACTTTGTTTCCTCTGCCAGACTGGAGAGTCCTGAATACAGGGTCTGTATTCCCACAGTTCCTTGTGCACAAGTACTTAAAGTCTATGAAATGAATGCTCCTGAAAAATGCTATGAGCAAAAGGTAAGGCTCTGCAGGAGCGAACAGGAGGGTTGGCGAGGAGGCTGACACGAGGCTGGGAAGGCAGACAGCAATCGACATCTTTCCTGGAGAAAGGTGCAGCTGTTAAAGGCTGGCAAGCAAGGGAGTCTTTGAGAAAACAGTCCAGTGAATAGCAGGGACAGAGAAAATGGAGGAGGGGCAGGAAGGAGATCAGTTAGGAGATCCAAAGGGCTCACTGTCAGACCTTGATATGGAAATCCACGGGAAGTGTCCTGGAGCCCACCAACCGTTTCATGAGGTACCCCTTCCAGTCGGTGAACTTGGCATGGATGGCTGTGGAGACACAGCAGAATCCTGGTTACACGACTGACAACGCTCCAACCCACAGGGGGCGCCAGAGCCACTTAGTCGGCCTCATCAGGCCAGCCGTCACAGCTTCTAAAACCCTGTGTAAAACCTGGATCTGTCCTGAGGCTTCTGAGACCAGGGAGGACAGGAAGCAGGCTGGCAAGTGGGCTGTTCTGGCCTAACCTAAGACAAAGGGTGCCCCTCTACCAAGGGCTCTGCAGGAACCATGACAGGGAATGTTATCAACTCACTCCGTGGGGGCACCAGAATCTTGCTATTGATGGCACACCAGCCAATGGGATGGACATCCACTGTCCCCAGGTTGCACCAGAAGTCATGGCTGGCGTCATTTTCAAAGCCTTCATACCGGAGCAGCACCCGGTACCCTGCAAGAAGGAGGGCACTCGTGAGGGAGGGCGGAATATATTCTCAGGCCTTCCCTCTTCTGGAGCCTAAATCTCACTCATATTCCAAGTACTCCATCCAGGCAAGTGGGGTCCCCGTTGTCCACAACCATCACAGCCAGAACAAACCCATGCCATGAACTCAGAAAGCAGTATGGCATAGCAGGAAGAAGTAATTTTCTGCAGCCTGATCATTCCTGGAAAAAAACCTCAAAAAGGGAAATTTCCGAACTTGCTATGCTTGGAGGCCTCTTTGAAGCCAGGGAAGGTAGGAGAATCCTAAGAAGGGATTGGCAGAACTCCAGTGGGTGGCCTTTTTTGTTTGTTTTCTGAAGCCAATGTCTGCCTGCGACACTGCCCACCCGTGCGGAGATGTCACTCTGAACCCAGACCCCGCCGTGGCCAGAGGAGTCCCCACCTGCGGCCTGGATGACGGAGGCAATCCAGTACACCCTGCTGGGGAGCACGGCATCGCTGTTGAGCACCTCCACCTTCATCCCCTTCATCACATCCTCCCATTGGTCATACAGTGGGACCTGTATGGGCACGAGAGCATTCGGGGGGACGGTGAGCTGCCTGAGCGGACAGGGGAGAGTGACTGGCCTCACGAACTATTGCGTCCTTCTCTGCATCTCAGTGCCTGTCACTCTCTGTGTGTGGCAAGCCAGGCATGGGACTAGGGATGAAGAGATGAGGAAGACGAGTCCACTGTCCCCAAAGGGCTGAGGGAGGTCAGTGGAGGTGCGGGGGACGGGACAGGAGGGCAGGTGCAGCAGCCAGACATCCATTCAGTCAGCCCCGAGTGATGCTTGCAGGACCAGCTCCTCACTCCATCACCCTGGGCACGTCACACCTGTGCCAGTTTTATGCCAGTGACGCCTAACATCGACCAGCACTCGCCACATGCCAGGGACTGTCCTTGGCACAAATACCCCCTCTTTCAATCGTCACTCAAGCCTGGGCAGTAGTCTCTCAGCTATCACCATGCCGGCGGTCACACACTACTTCTGGTACATTCTTCAACCACCTCTCCAACCAATCTCTCCTCTTCAGATGCTCTCCAGGAGCAGCAGACCCTTCCCGCTTGCCTTCGCCCTGTCTAATCCTCACTTTGCACTAACAGCACCTTGATTATGCTTTGGAGAAACTCAACCCTTTTTTTCATTCTCACCCTGGCTTAACTGGGGTATCTCATTCCACCTCTCTGGCCAGAGAGGGGGTCTCTCACAGAACCTAGGAGGGTTATGTTACCCAGGCACACAAGGGCTGGCCTGGCAGAGCCTATGGAATCAGCTATGCTGAACGCAAGCAGGATGTCACTCCCCCGCAGTGAAAACTCAGGGCCAAAGAGCTTCCCACTGGGAAAGGTGTGTGCCTTCAACAGCAATGCGGAGAAGAGTCAAACTTCCCAACTTCCCACTGTCCATAGTGCTCCCCAGAGTTCGGCAGCTAAGGATGGGACTCTGGTCAGAGGTTTTTCCTCTTCCACTTCCTGGCCTGAAAGACCAAACAGGAGTGCTGCTCTAGGCAGCTCCCTGGCCCACCCCAGGCCCAGCCCCCAGGGCCTCACTCTTCTGTGTTGCTTTGGGCAGAAGTGGGCTACAGGAGGATCCCCAGCTCCCTCCGGGCACCAGGGGAGCTCAGAACAAGCTTTCAGTGGGAAAACAGGAAACAATGGAAGAAAGGATTTGAAAGAAAGAAAAAGGAAGGAAGAAAGAAAGAAAAGGAAAAGATTTCTAGCAAAAGTCCCATTATGTAAATAAGCAGAGTGAGGACCTCAGAGGGAAGCGTGGAGCCAGAAAGCCTTGATGAGGATTTGTGGAAAGATGCTGAAAAAAGGTAGGCAGAAAGCTAAACTGGAGCGGTGGCAAAGCGGGACTGTGCCCACCCAGACCTCACCACTGTTCTCTCCCTGATGCCAATGCCCAGCCTGGAATGCTTGGGAGACTGGCAGAGGTGAGAGGGGCGGTGAGCGCCCGCGTTCCCAGCTCCCCCGTTCCCAGCTCCCCCCACCCCATCCCCAGGGCACTCACATGCTTAAAACAGCTGACAGGAGCAGCCTTGTAACTGTGATCCTTCAGGAACTTCCCCCAGTCGAAACCCAGGACCAGCGCTTAAGAGCAGAAAGAGGAGGAGTTGAAAGTCAGCAGCCCTGCTAGGAAACTGGTCCCCAGGAGCCTGTAGAAGCAGGTCCCTCCCCACCCGGCAGCCCCATACCTGCCCCACCAGTGGCCATGAGAACAGGGCTGGACCTTATCCAAAGGGTGACAGACTCAGGAGTGGAGGAAACATTTAAGGAAAATGTCTGATCTTTCTCCTCCGGAAAAGAGAAGTAAATCCAAAGACCTTCGGGCTTAAATTCCTTAGACCTCCCCCAACCTCTCATTGGCCACAGCTTATCTGAATGGGTGGGAGGGGCGCACACCTAGGCCTCTCCAAGCCTTGAGCCTGCGGAGCTCAGGGGCAGTCAGAAACTCAGACCACCTACAGCGGAGTTGCTTAATGCTTACCTGCTTAGAACCTGCTATACACACTCAGAAAGGTTCCTTTCCTTATCCCACCACCCCTCTCCAAACCAGAGAAGGGTACCCACTGCCCAAGGGACACAGAAGCCATAGGGCCAAAAGCAATACAAGAGAAAAGAAGCTAACTCTTGGGTTCCAAATTATCAAGAGTAGGGGCCCTGGCACTTTAGGAGTGACTAAAGGGGTTTTCTGGGGTAACTTCCACACTAGCTACCGATGAGGAAGCTGCAATCCACACTGAGCTTGGCCAGGGCACTCTCTAGCTGCCCCATCTTTGCCATTCCTGGCTCCTAGCTAGGGACACCCCAGAACAGGCACCCCACTTCCACTGATCCCCAGCAGCCTCGTGAGCACCAGTGCCCTGCTGTCTTACCGTCTTGCCCTGTCGGTGTCCCATCTGCTAGCTGTCCTGTCCCTTGCGAGTGGAGGAAGGCTCCAATTTTGGCGGACCAGGCTGCCTTGTGCAGGACTTTGGCTTTCTTGGTCGGTGGTTTTCCCTGGAGGGAGGAGAACACGTGTGTAGCCCAATGGCTGAGAACACCGCTCTAAAGTGGGACTGCCTAGGTTCAAACCCTGGGATTCATTCAGTTACTTAACCTTGTTAGTTTCTTCATTTGTTAATCAAGGGGCTAACAATAACAATAAGAGGGGGGGTTGGCAAGGATGAGAGCACAGAATACAGGCACTCGGTAAGTGCTTGGCTATTGTTCAACAAAGGAGGACTGGGCTCTTGTTATATCTTTTCTCTTTCAGCCTTTGCTTCCTCTAGGAACTTTTCCCTTGTGCCTTCAACTCTCAGCCATCCCCCTCCTCTGGTACTGTCTACAAACTTATTGCAGAGTGGGCTTCAGAGGGACCTGTGAACTGAGTCAGGAGACAAGCTTTTGTACACACACATGAATGTTCTGGAGCAGGTCAGTGCTCCAAGGGGGCATCCCCAAAGGTGAAAGACCGCTAGTCTGGTCTATAATTTGTAATTTAAGCACTGCTCAGAAAGGCCCAGAGAATTTTTATTTTTAATCTTTAGTATTTATTTTATATGGAAGGGGCAGAGAATGAAGGTGGGGGTGGGGACCAAGGGAGAGGGAGAATCTTTTTTTTTTTTTTTTTTTTAAGAGAGAGAGAGAGAGAGAAAATCTTGAATAGACTCTATGCTTAGTACAGAGCCTGACACAGGATCCATCTCACAACCCTGAGATTGTGAACTGAACAGAAATCAAGAGTCAGAACTTAACTGACTGAGCCACCCAGACATCCTCCCCAGATAATTTAAAAAGATCAGCGAAGTAAAAGTGTGAGTTTAAATCCCACACAGACCTAGGATCAAATCGTGGCTCTTCAATTTCATTTGTATACCTCTGAGTAAATTATTAAACATGTTTGAGCCTTTAAAACAGGAATTTAAGGGACGCCTGGGTGGCTCAGTTGGTTAAGCGACTGCCTTCGGCTCAGGGCATGATCCCGGAGACCCGGGATCGAGTCCCACATCGGGCTCCCTGCTCGGCGGGAACCCTGCTTCTCCCTCTCTCACTCCCCCTGCTTGTGTTCTCTCTCTGGCTGTGTTTCTCTCTGTCAAATAAATAAAATCTTAAAAAAATAAAAATAAAACTAAAACAGGAATTTAAGGGGCACCTGGCTGGCTCAGTCAGAAGAGCATGCAACTCTTGATCTTGGGGTTATAAGTTAAAGCCCCATGTTTGGTTTAGAAATTATTTAAAAAAAAATAAATCTTAAATAGGAATTTAAAAAAATTCCTTTTTAAGAGATTACTGGTTGGACTTAGTCCAAATATTTAGCAAGTACTCCTAAACTGCAGCTATTAACAATACTATTATTAGATCACTGAGGAGAGAGATTTTTCTATATCCTGACTAAAATATCCACAATGAGGGAAACAACAAACAATTATCTCACAAAAGTGAGAGATAAATTGTATGAAGTACTAAGCAGAAGACCTGGCACATTGTGACTTTCAAATAATGTCAGAGCAGTGGGTCTCAAGCTCCCCTACGCATTACAGTCACCTGGGGGTAGGCGTAAAGCACCTATGGTGGTGGGGGGCGCTGGCTGGCTCAGGTGGTTGAGTGACTGCTTTAAGCTCAGGTCATGATCCTGGAGTCCCGGGATCCAGTCCTGCATCGAGTCTGGCATCGGAGTCCAGTCCTGCATCGAGTCTGGCATCAGAGTCCCTGCGTGGTGGGGGGGTCTGCTTCTCCCTCTGACCTCCCCATTTCATGTTTGCTCTCTCTCACATAAATAAATAAAATCTTTAAAAATGAAAAAAGATTATTTGAGAGAGAGTGAGCATGAGTCGGGGATTGGAGGGGGGAAAGACGGGGGGTAGACTCTCTGCTGAGCAAGCCCAGGGCTCTATCCCAGGACCCTGGGATCATGACCTGAGCTAAACGCAGATGCTCAAGCCACTGAGGCACCCAGGCACCCCAAACATCAGTATTTTAAACACTCTCCAGTGACCCCAATGTGCAGGTAAGTTTGAGAACCGCGTTGTGGATGGTGGCCATAGTTACGAGGAAACCAAAGTGAGGCACCTGAGATTACAGTCCAGTTCCCATTCTGCTGCTCTTCCAACAGAACTACCTTAGGTAAGTCATTCTTCCTCTCTGGACCTCAGCACACTTCTCACCTAATGTGTGGGTTAGGTAACACATCTCTTTAAGAATTCCTCCATTTGGGACACCTGGGTGGCTCAGTTGGTTAAGCGACTGCTTTTGGCTCAGGTCATGATCCCGGAGACCCAGGATCGAGTCCCACATCGGGCCTCCTGCTCGGCGGGAAGCCTGCTTCTCCCTCTCTCACTCCCCCTGCTTGTGTTTCCTCTCTGGCTGTGTTTCTCTCTG
>PITA01021384.1:0-30953 GCA_004023965.1 Spilogale gracilis
AAGGGCTGATATCCAAGATCTATAAAGAACTACTCAAACTCAACATCCAAAAAGAAGATGAACACATCAAAAAATGGGCAAGAGACATGAAGAGGCACTTCTCCATAGAAGATATACAAATGGCTAACAGACACATGAAAAAATGTTCAGCATTACTAGCTATCAGGGAAATTCAAATCAAAACCACACTGAGATACCACCTTACACCAGTCAGAATGGCCAAAATTAACAAGTCAGGAAACAACAAGTGTTGGAGAGACTACAGAGAAAGGGGAACTCTCTTACACTACACTGTTACTGGGAATGCAAGTTGGTGCAGCCACTTTGGAAAACAGTGTGAAGATTCCTTAAAAAATTAAAAATAGAGCTACCCTATGACCCTGCAATTGCACTACCGGCCATTTACCGCAAAGATACAGATGTAGTGAAAAGAAGGGCCATATGTACCCCGATGTTCATAGCAGCAATGGCCACAATCGCCATACTGTGGAAAGAGCCAAGGTGCCCTTCAACTGATGAATGGATAAAGAAGATGTGGCGTATTGTATATTCTATATATACAATAGAATACTACGTCTCCATCAGAAAGGATGAATATCCAACTTTTGTAGCAACATGGACTGGATTGGAAGAGATTATGCTGAGTGAAACAAGCCGAGTAGAAAAAGTCAAGTATCACATGGTTTCACTTACTTGTGGTGCATAAGGGGTAATATAGAGGACAGTGGGAGAAGGAAAGTAAATGGGAAGTAGGGTAATTCAGGAAGGGAAAAAAAATATGAGAGACTGTGGACACAGAAACAAACTGAGGGACTTGGAGGGAGAGGGTAGGGGGATGGGTGATCCTGGTGGTGGGTACTGAGGGCACCTATCGCATGGAGCACTGGGTGTCGGGCATGGGCAGTGAATCTTGGAACACTGAAAAAATAAAATAAATTTAAAGTAAAAAAACACTGTGACTTTTTTGTTAGACTTGGATAATCTGAATCTAAACAATACTGGAACAGCAAAAGTTTATGAATAGGCAAGGCACTCCTGAAGAAGAATAAGCACAGTGACTTGTCCTAACAAATATCAAGATTTCTTATAAAGCTTTGGTAATTAAGACTGTGGAATTGGCATGAGGATAGACAATTAGGTCAGCAGTAGATTCTTAAAGTGAAACTTGGTTAGCGATAGAGTTAGTGTTGCAGATCAGCAGGGAAAGGATGGACTGTTTAATAAATAGAACTGGGACACCTAATTATTCATGTGGGAAGAAAATTAACTTGGGCCTTTATCTCACACACACACAAGTTAAATTGGTTTAAGAATGAAACCTTAAAAGACTTAGTAGACAAAGTACCTTCAGGGCCTCAGGGTAGGAAGGTATTTGTCAAACAAGATGCAAAAAAAAAGAAAAGAAAAATTGATTAACTCAGTTGAATTAAGATTAGGAATTTTTCATCAAAACATACTATAAAGGAAGTTAAAAGTTGAGTCAAACATGGAAAGAAGACATGTAAACATCAATCAGAACAGTATCAATATGAAAACAGATGCATTATTTATGAAAAATGGGCAAAAGATATGGACATGTATTTCAAAAGAAATAAGTGATAAGATTACAAATAGATGCTCAGTATCATTTGTAAACAGGAAAGTGAAAACTAAAACCACAGTAAAACACCACTTCACAACTACTAGTTCTTCAATTCAATTTTGACAGTATCAGGAAAATGGCTATTGAAGCTTGCCTCTCTGCTCAGCTGAATATAAATCAGTGTAGCACCTTAAAAGAAAAACAATTTGGTGTTAACTAGTCAACTGAAAACCCTCATGCACTTGTGCATCAGGAAAATCTATACAGGAATGTTCAACAAGATTTATTCCATATACACAAAACTAGAAACAATGCAAACTTCCACCAGGAGTAGAAATGGTAAGTGAAGGTCTCCACAAGAGAGCTTTAAGTAGCAGTTAAAATAGTTGAATTACAAGGAGAGTTCATAGTGGTGACATAGGAAGACCCTAAACCCAATTCCTTCTTGGAGACACCAAATCTATACCTATATATTAAGAATTCCTCCTGAAGGAGACCTGAGGCTGACTGAACAGCTTCTGCCCAAGAGGACAGAGGAACTACACAGAGAACAGCAGAACGAGGGAGACATAGTAATGACAGGAATACTTACCTGCGATGTTACGAACTGCAATGGGGAGGGAGGGGATAGAACTGCTCAAGGAGGAGATTTGTCTCCCCTGGGGCAAAGAAAAAAAAGCTACTGTTTAAAAGTGGGTCAAAGGGTGGCAAATGCCATGGATTACATTCCCCTTTCACCTTCATAGTAAAAACAGGAGTAGGGACTGGATGCCATAGTTGGTTTATCCCTCACTAAGTTCCAGACCCCTAGCCCATACCACTGCCAGCCATCATGCCAAGAAGGCCCCAGAATGGTACACACCAAGACACACCTAAAAAGCATTTGCTGTAGCTCCAGCCATCTCACAAAGGCCACATAGGCACAAAGAACCACAGAATACTCTAGGTCTTAATCACTTCAGCTTCAAATGACTCACCAGGATACCACTGACACAGAGCACCCCAGAACCTCCCAGTCCACGCCCACTTTAGCTCCAGTTGTCCCATCAGGACCTCTCTGTGCAGACACCCAGTGTTTCCTGGTCTAATGCTGGTCATGGCCCCAGTCATCCCAGCTGTGTGTCCCCTAAGTGGAACACTGCAGGACCCTCCACTTGCACCCACCTCAGATCTCTATATCTCAAAAGAATGCCCCAGGACAACAGGCTTGCACCTGCTTTGGCTCCAGACAGCTAGTGAGAGTACCCCTTCACAGACTCACCCAGGATTCCCTGGCTTGAACCCACTTCAGCCTCAGCTATCCTGTAAGAACACATTCTTGGTGAACAACACTGGGGCATCCCCACCCCCCAGCCTGTACAAACTTCAGTTCTGCTCTCTCATCAAAGTGGCTCAACACAAAGTACCCCAGACCCTATCCCATGCCAGCTACAATTCCAGACACCAGCTAGCCAGTGACATGAGGCACACTCAGTTGACACTGGGGACATCTAAACATAAGGCAATTCCTTCAAGTTTAGAAAATATAGATGTTCTAATTCACAGAAACAGAGAAAGTCAAACAAAATGAGGAGGCAGAGGAATATGATCCAAAGGAAAGAATAGGACAAAATCTCAGAAAAAAAAGAACACAGAGATTAATTATCATATTGACAGAAAAAGGACAAAAATCATATATCACATCAATAGAAAAAGTATTTGACAAAGTACAACCAGTCATGATAAAATCATTGATGATAAAAACAGTCAGTGAAGTGGCTTTAGAGGGAACGTATCTCAATATTATAAAGGCCATGTATGAAAAACCTACAACTAACATCATACTCATGGTGAAATCTGAAAGCTCTTCCCCTAAGATCTGAAAGACGACAAGAATACATATATACTTTTATTGAACATAGTACTGTGTGTCCTAGCTATAGCAAACAGACAAGAAATAGAAGGCATCCAAATTGGTAAGGAAAAGTAAAACTTTCACCCTTTGCAGATGACATGATATTATATATAGAAAACCCTAAGACTACAAGAAAATGACTACAATAGATAAATAAATTCAGTAAGTTCACATGATTCAAAACCAATATACAGAAACCAATTGCATTGCTATACACTAATAACAAAGTAGTAGAAAGCAAAATAAACAATCCCATTTACAGTTGTGCCAAATATAATAAAATGCCTAGGAATGAACTTAACCATAGAGACACAAGACCTGTATTCCAAAAACTTTATATAAAACACTGATGAAAGAAACTGAAGACAACACAAATGGAAAGACATTCCATGCTCATGAATTAGGAGAACAGATATTGTGAAAGTGTCCATCCTATCCAAAGCAATCTAGGGATTTAATGCAATCCCTACCAAAATACCAAGTAGAGAAAGTCAAGTATCGCATGGTTTCACTTACTTGTGGTGCATAAGGGGTAATATAGAAGACAGTAGGAGAAGGAAAGTAAATGGGAAGTAGGGTAATTCAGGGAGAGAAATGAAGCATGAGAGACTTTGGCACAGAAACAAACTGAGGGACTTGGAGGGAGGAGGTGGGGGATGGAAGAATCTGGTGGTGGGTACTAGGGCACCTATTGCATGGAGCACTGGGTGTGGGGATTGGGCAATGAATCTTGGAACACTGAAAAAAAAATACCAACAGCATTTTTAACAGAATTAGAACAATCCTAAAATCTGTATAGAATCAAAAAAGACCCTGAATAGCCAAAGAAATCTTGAAAAAGAAAACTGGAAGTATCACAATCTGAGATTTCAAGATATTCTACAAACCCGTAGTAATCAAACCACAGTGGTACCAGCATAAAAACAGACAGGTTGATCACTGGAACAGAATAGAGGGTCCAGAAATAAACCTACAATTATATGGTCAATCACTCTATGACAAAGGATGCAAGAATACGCAATGGGGAAAAGAGTCTTTTCAACAAATGGTGTTAGGAAAACTGGACAAATACATGCAAAGAATAAAACTGGACCACTTTCTTACACCATACCCCCAAATAAAATTGGATTAGAGACACAAATGGGAGACCCAATACCATAAAAATCCTAGAAGAGAGCAGAAGCAGAAATATCATTGACATTGGCCACAGCAATGTTTCTGTAGATATGTGTCCTACAGCAAAGCAATCAAAAGCAAAAATTGATTGCTTTTTTGCAATCAATCGAAAAAGCAATTTGATTGATTGCAAAATCAATGATTTTGAATGATTCAAAATCAAAATTTTGAATTTTGATTCAAATTCACTATTTGAATAAAAAGGTTCTGAAAGCAAAGGAAACAATCAACAAAACAAAACAACAACCTACTGAGTGGGGGAAGATAATTTGCAAATAATATGTCTGGTAAGGAATTAGTATCCAAAATAAATAAAAAATCTATAAAGCTCAACACATAAAAAAGAAATAATTCAATTAAAATAGGCAGAAGATTTTCTTTTTCAAAATTCCTCTGGCTCTTCAGGGTCTTTTCTGGTTCCCTACAAATTTTAGGATTATTTGTTCCAGCTCTGTGAAAAAATGTTGATGGTTATTTGGATAGGGATTGTAGTTTTCCGAGTACAGATCCTTTACCTCTTTGATAGGTTTATTTCTAGGTATTTTTTGATTTTGGTGCCATTATAAATGGGATTAATTCCTTAATTTCTCTTCTGCTTCATTGTTAGTGTAAAGAAATGCAACTGATTTCTGTGCACTGATTTTATAACCTGCTATGTTACTGAACTGCTGTATGAGTTCTAGCAATTTTAGGGTGGAGTCTTTTGGGTTTTCCACATAAAGTATCATGTCATCTATGAACAGTGAGAGCTGAACATAAGAAACAGGGCAGAGGACTATAGAGGAAGGAAGAGAAAATAGAAGGGGAAGTCATCAGAGAGGGATGAAAACCATGAAAGACTCTTAACTATAGGAAACAAACTGAGGTTGCTGGAGGGGAGATGGGTGGGAGAATGGGATAATTGGGTAATGGGCATTGAGGAAGGCACATGATGTGATGAGCCTTTAAATACATAACTAATCAATTGTTGAACACCACATCTGAAACCAACGATGTACTCTAAATTGGCTAATTAAATTTAAATTTTAAAAAATAAATAAAACGGGCAGAAGAGATGAAGAGACTTTTCTCTAAAGAAGAACTACAGATAGCCAACAGACACATGAAAAGATGTTCTACATTACTTCAGTGAAATGCAAATCAAAACTATAAGGAGATATCACCTCACACCTGTCACCATGGCTAACTGAAATACACAAGAAACAGTAAGTGTTGGTGAGGATGTGGAAAAGAAATTCTTGTGCAATGTTGGTGGGAATGCAAATTGGTGCAGCCACTGTGGAAAACAGTAAGGAGGTTCCTCAAAAAATTAAAAATAGAATTACCATATGATCCAGTAATTCAACTACTGGATATTTACCCAAATATCACAAAAACACTAATTCAAAAAGATATATGCACCCCTATGTTGAGTGTATATTATTTATATTAGCTAAAATATGGAAGCAACCCAAGTATCCACTAAGAGATGAATGGATAAAGAATACATGGTAAGTATATACATATGATGTGTATATTTGTGTTTGTATGCACACATACAATGGAATATTTCTTGGCCATAAAAAAGAATGAAGTCTTGACATTTGCAGCAACATGGATGGATCTAGAAGTTATAAGGCTAAGTGAAATAAGTCATATCAAGACAAATACCCTATTATTTCACTCATATGTGGAATTTAATAAACAAATGAACAAAGAAGAAAAGAGACAAAAACAAAAAAACAAAACCCCACCAAAGCAAACCCCAGACTCTTAAATATAGAAAACTGGTGATTACCAGAGAGGTGGTGAGTGGGGAGATGGGTGAAAAAGGTAAAGGAATTACCAGTACAGTTATGATAATCAATGAATAATGTACAGAATTGTTGAATCACTATATCGTACATGTTAAACTAATATAATACTGCATGCTAGTTAGAGTTGAATTAAAAATAAAAATAAAACAATATAGCTAAGAATAAACTTACTCAAGGAAGTAAAAGACCTGTACTCTGAAAACTATAGGACATTGATTAAAAATAATTAAAGATGACAAATAAATGGAAAGATACACCATGCTCATGGATTGGAAGAATATTGTTAAAATGTCCATACTGCCCAAAGCCACTAGTATATTCAATGTATTCCCTATCAAAATTCCAATGGCATTTTTCACTGAACTAGAACAAACAATCCTAATGTATGGATGGAAATGTCAAAGCCCCTGAGTAGCCAAAGCAATGTTATGAAAAAAGAATAAAACTGAAGGTATCATAATCCCAGATTTCAAATTATGCAACAAATCTACAGTAATCAAAACAGTATGGTATTGGCAGAAAACAGACATGACATCAGTGGAAGAAGATAGCCCAGAAATAAACTCATGTTTACATGGTCAATTAATCTACAACAAAGAAAGCAACAATAAACAATGAGGAAAAGGTTCTCTTCAATAAAAGGTGCTGGGGAAAACTGGACAGCTTTCGTAATTACACTATACACAAAAATAAACTCAAAATGGATTAAAGACCTGAAACTGTAAAACTCCCAAAAGAAAACAAAGGCAGTAATCTTGGATGTTGGCCTCAGCAACTTTTTTTTTTAAGATACATCTCTTAAGGCAAGTTAAACATAATCAGAAGTAAACTATTGGGACTACACAAAGATAAAAACTTTTGTATAGTGAAGGAAACTATCAACAAAATGAAAGACAACTTTCTGAATTGGCAAAGATATTTGGTAATGATATAATTGACAAGGGGTTAATATCCAAAGTATATAAAGAACTTATATACCACCATCCAGATAACAAATCATCTATTTAAAAAATGGAGGAAGGACCTGAATAGACATTTTTCCAAAGAAGGCATAAAGATGATCAACAGACACATAATAAGATGCTTAACATTAAACATTTGAAAAGTCCAAATCAAAACCATAAAGAGCAATTACTTCACATCAGTCAGTTGGCTAGTATTAAAATGCAATAAATAATAAATGTTGATGAAGTTGTGGAGAAAAGGGAACCCTCATGCCCTGTTGGTGGAAATGTAGATTGAGGCAACCACTATGGAAGCAGAATGGAGGTTCCTTAAAAATTAAAAACAGAAATACCATAGGAGCCAATAATTCCACCACAGGTGTTTACCTAAGGAAAATGAAAACACTGATTTGAAAAGATACATGAACTTTTATTTTTATTTAACAGTCTTTACAATAGCCACGATATGGAAACAACTTAAGTGTTCATAGAGATATTATGGATATAGGAGATGTGACATATATGTAATGAAATATTATTCAGCCACGAAAAAGAATGAGATCTTGCTATTTTTGATGACCTGGATGGACCTAGAAGGTATTATGGTAAGTGAGGTAAGTCACAGAAAAATACATACAATTTAACAGATATGTAAAATATGAACAAAAAAACAGAAAAACAGAAATAAATCCTCAAATACAGAGAACTGGTAGTTGCCACAGTTGATTGTCATGGGAAGGATAGGCAAAATAGGTGAAAGGGAGTGAAAAGAACATGCTTCCAGTAATGAAATAAGTCAGAGTGACAGAAGGTAAAGCATAGGGAATAGTCAATGATATTGTAATAGTATTACAGCTACACTTGTAGTAAATATAGCATAAGGTATAGAGATGTTGAATTGCTATTGTACACATGAAATCAATGTAACATTGTCAGGTATGCTTCAGGGAAAAAAATAGATGAAATATAACTGTATATATCAATATGGATGGATCTTACAAACATAATATTGAGTGAGAGATGCAATCCACAACTTAATGTAGAATTTTTAATATTTCAGAAATGTGACTGTAAAAATTATATTTTAGCAGTACATATATATGTGGTAATTTTTTTTAAAGCAAAGGACTAAAAGCTAAGGACCAAGGTAACCTCAGAAGGAAGGGGAGATGGAGAAGGGGTGTTATCAAAGAGGGGTATATGCACAGGAGGGTTCAAATGCATTGCCAATGTTTTATATTTTATACCAGGTGGTAGACAAAGGTTTTAAAATTATTTGCTAAGTAATCTCTCTATGTATCTATATAATTCTCTTTTACACATATTTCAAAGAGAGAGATTAACGTGGGGTACTGGTATAAAATGTAGATTCTTAGGCCCTGTCACTCTAAAGTTTGATTCAGCAGGTCAGATGGCATCCCAGGTGATTCCAAAGCAGACAAATCTATACACCACACTTATACTGGCTTAGTATAAGGAGGACTTTCTACAGTGAAAGAACTAATACCTATCCTGAAAGAGCAATGAGTTGGTTTAATATTCTGATTGAAAGTGACATCATTCATTCTTCTTATCAAGAAGCAGATTGAGAGAAGGGGTGGTATTTTGAGAACAGCACGGTGGCTGTTGTAAAGCCATTCCAATACAGCCATCTTGGTGTTGCAAGCAAGCCTATGGAGAAATAAGTGGCAGGTAATGTGTGGGGAGCTTGCACAGCTCCCCAAGAGTTTGCACAGGCAGAGTTCCTATAATCTTGTTCTTATTGCTAAACATGCCCAAGTTCAGGTCTCTGCGCCAGAACCTGAAGTAAGATTATACACAGTGAGGACATCTAGGTTTCAGGAGTGTTGTTTGCACAAATCCACTAGTAGTGAATAAGGGGACAGAATCTTGTTGTATTGCGCATGTTAGGGGTACTACTGCATGGCAGTGATGGCAACAATAGCCCAGAGGAACAGGGTTTCTTGTACAGCTATTTTCAATCTGGAGTACTCAAACTCCTTGAGGTATACAAAGACTTTCCAAGGGGAGTAAATCAGTTGATATTTTCAAGAGAATTAATTTCCAACTCTTTAGTGTTCATATGTACACTTTCCTAAAACATATCTGCTCGAGAATGCACCTGTATAGCTAGACTGTGTTGCCATTCTACTTCTCCTTTCATACCCTATCATACTTCACAGTCACACGCCTCTGCTTTTCAGAATAAGCACTAAACTTCAGTTCATTCTGTATATTACTATAGTAACTTGCTGTTAAGATTGGAAAATTCTGAGGCTATCAGAAAAACAATTAAACAAGATACCATAAGCTCATGATAAGATGTCATGCCTTTCCTTGTCAAGTCCTTTCATCTATCATATCATTAGGGTAAGTAGAGCATTAAAAATAGATGGAAAGTCTATATTCAGATACATCATAGAGTGAGGAGAAGGGGTAATGACAATTTACATCTAGCAAACTCACTTCTATCACCTGTTAACAACCAAATTCGTGGCTCCTAAAGGTGAATTCCTAGGAGTCAACAAAGAAAGCTCTGTTAAGACACATGAAGGCTCATGAAGGAAAATGAAGTCACATACTTCATCCAGGCAACAAACTTTTGATTGAACTTTTGTCTTATCTTCTCATATATCCTAGAATTCAATTTAAGAAGGAAAAAGTTTGTGAAGGGGTTATGAATACACACAAAATTATGAACTGGAGATAAAGGCCATCTTTTCTGATAGAAGCTAAGTCTGATTTGGCTGAGTGGTTTGACAATGAAGTTTGCCTTTACCAATGAGGTGATATAGTGCATGGTTTCCTAGATGAGCTCAGTCTGCAGTTTCAAGGTGTGGAGAAAATTATTAAAATACATAGCATCTTTTTGCCAAATACTGTTGTGTTGTATTAACATAGATGTAATAAAGTTAACATTTCAATTTTCCCAAGTCTTTGAGGATATCAGGTTAAAAAAATGAGTCAGGGTACTATTTTCTGGAATTCTTTTGGGGGGACATGAGTAGAGAAGTTGGGGGAGGGTTTTCTTAGGCCTCTGGACTAGTTTTCAGTTCTCTGAGAAGATGGTAATGCCTAACTGAGCAAGCCTCTGTGGAGATGTTGTGGAGTTGTCAGGAGAAAGCCAGGGGAGGGCAAAACCATGTTCTTGTTGAAGGTGAGAGAGGAGCTCTGAGCTTCTATTTAAAGCTATCAATATTTGATCTATTGGGTGAAACAAAATATTTGCTCATTAAACTTGCATTTTTCTAGGTTCTAGACAGACAGTAGTGAATAAGGTGAGAACTTTTCTGTTATCATCTAGTTTACATTATAGTGGGGAGGGACTAAAAGAATGAACAAATTAATATCATTTCAGATAGTGATGAAAACTATGAAAAAAATAAGAGATAATTTGAGACTAACTGGAGGGGGAGTGTTATTTCAGATTGTGTGGTCAAAGAATGGCCTCTGATTCAATTTTTGGATTAAAATGTGCATAATGAGCCAACAGGGGATAATTCAGTGTAAGAATGCTCTACATACAGAAATCACAAGTGCAAAGGCCTGGAGTTGGAACATGCTTGGTTTGTTTGAGGACAGGAAGACAGTCAGTGCTTCTGCAGCAGCTGAAAGAACAAAGGAGCAAGTGGAAGAAGGCTAAGTTAGGGAAGGAGGCAAAGAGATGGTATGATGAAGCCTTTTAGGCACTGTAGGGAGTTTATCTTTTATACTCAACACAATGAAAGATCTTAAAACATTTTAATCAAGAGAATGAGATCTTTTGTTTATTTTTAAATGCTCACTCTGGCTGCTCTGTAGAGAATGGATTGTGGGAGAAAAGAAGAGAAAAGTGACCAGTAGTTTGATTGCCATGGTATAAGACAGAAGTGGCTAAAGTAGGAGAGAGGCTAGAACCAGGGTATATTTCAAGTAGAGCTTATAAGACCCATTACTAAACTTACACAATTGAAAGAGGAGGACAGATGACTCCTGTATTTTTTTAAAGACATTAAAGATTTTATTTATTTGACAGAGAGAGAGATCACAAATAGGCAGAGAGGCAGGCAGAGAGAGGAGGAAGAAGGCTCCCTGCCAAGCAGAGAGCCCAATGTGGGACTCGATCCCAGGACCCTGAGATCATGACCTGAGCTGAAGGCAGAGGCTTAACTCTCTGAGCCACCCAGGAGCCCCTGATTCCTGTATTTTAACTGTTAACTGATATTCAGAAGACTAGAGGCAGATTTGACAGGAGATTTTGAGCCTCTCTTTCTTTCTGGACATGCTATAATTGAAATGCTAGTGGACAGGGATGCCTGGGTGGCTCAGGTCCTGATCCTGGAGTCCTGGGATGGAGCCCTACATTGGGCTCCCCACCCGGCGGGAAGACTGCTTCTCTTGCCCTCATCCCCCCCCCCCCCGCTTGTGTTCCCTCTCTAGCTGTGTTTCTCTATATCAAATAAATAAAATATTTAAAAAAAAGAAATTCGAGTGGACATCAATATGATAATGTTAAGCAGTCAGCTGAACACACGAAGTTGGAGCTTATCAGAAAAGTTAGAACCAAAGATATAAACTGAGGGATCATCCATACATGTTGAGTATTTAACACCATGATACTCATTTCACTTGTATATCCCATCAATATACTGCTTAGAGAACAGATGAACATAAATAGAATTTGGATCTTTTGGAAATTGTTTGCCAGGCTTTCCCTTTTTTAGTTATTCCTTCATATTGTTTGTAAAATTAGGATTGCAGTTTTCAATATAAATCATATGAAGCACTGAGTCAGGTAGCGAACAGCATTGCTGCCAAATCATTAGAAACACCTCATACATAGCATGTTTTGGCATCACAGTATCTCTCCCCATTCAGTCCCAAATTTGAGTCTTGATCAAGTGGAACCTAAATTACATCTGGAACCCTAACTGTAAGGGATCTAGAGTTTTTGTTGTCTTTGCTGGCCAGAAAGTCACCTTAGAAGGCATTTGGATTGGATGATTAATAAGCCAATCCAGTAGCTGCCCACTAGTAAGAAAAATGTAGGCACTGACTTTTAATGAGGCTTTAAGTCTATAAAACATTTGAATATTTATTAGAATTTTTTATGTAGAATTTTTTTCTTCTGGTATGTTAAAGAAAAGAAACAGCTATAGAAAGCTATGGAAGGAGGTCGGGAAGATGGCGGAAGGCCAAGTGACCCCATTTCGGGAAGTCCCCTGAAGTAAGCTCAATTTCTGCAAAAAACGCTACAGGAACACTGTGAGCACCCATGAAATCAGCCTGAAATGTGATATTTCGCACTTCTGCATCACCGCGGGGGACAAGGAGCATTGGCAAAGAGGTAGAGAGGAGTGAGAGCGATAGGAGGGATATCCAAAGACAAGGGGCACAGGGGAGGAAGCCCACAGAGGTGACACATTGGAAGAGGCACATCTGCCTCTTTTTCCAATTTTTTTCTTTTTCTTTCCTCCGCTGCTTTTCTCTGCCGCTTCTCTCCACCCCGTAGACCAGGCACGGACCCCCCAGGGAAGGCGATTTTGCAGACTTGTGTGGGACCTGCAGGGCCGCGGGACCTCAATCCCTCCTGCTTGGGGGTCACTGCAGACTCCCTGGGCACAGACAAGGTCGCATGACCCAAAATCAGTTACAGTTTTCCTGGCACGGGAGTGAAACAACAAGCGGGGGCTTTGGACAGGAATCAAACCAGCGTCTGCACCCGCCTGGCTGTGACAGGTGGCCAAGGGAGAGGATACAGGGAGAGACTGTGAAGCCCCCCCCATCATCCAGAGGGTTGCTAATTAGGGGCTCTCTCCAGGAAGGAGGTCTGGGCGCAGACATCTTGCTCCAACCTGACTTCCTTAACAGCTGCAAAAGGCCATGAAAGAACAAACCCTCCAGAGAACTGAACCCTGACAACCTGGTTACCATGGAGCCCAGTGTCTAGGAAGGGGGCGGAGAGGCGCAACCCAGGTAGAAGGGACTGAAAACAGTGCGGCAGGCCCCGCCCCCAGAAGGCAAGCCAGAAGCACAAGAGGACAGCACCCAAATTGTAAAACCCCAATATCAGGGGGAAAGGCAATATATTAAACTCCTGGTACTGCACCAAAAGCTGTATGCTTTATTGATACACATTTTCATCTTATTTGCTTTTTAACTTTTTTCTATTTTTACTTTTAAAGTTTCCACTTTAAACTTAAAAATTCATTCTCACGGTTTTTGTTCTTTTAATTTTTAACCCACTTTTTATCACAATGTGATATTTAATATAACACTCCATAACATTTTTTTACCTTGAAATTTTTTCAAACACATACCTGTGTTTTCTGTTGTTGTTGCCTCTTGTTTGTTTGTTTATCTTTTTTTCCCCCTTTCTTCTCTCGTCTTTCCTTTATTTTTCTTTTAAATATACATATAGTTATAAGCTTCAAGGTAATCCTACGTCCCTATTCAATACTACCTTTATATACAACCAGTTCTAATTTCCCTATGTCTTTAGAAAGTGGGCTCCTCCAACAATAATAACAAGACAAACTCGGGAGAATCTGAAATACTTTCCTTGCCCACAAGGAGTGTCTGCCCTCACCTTCCCACTCTAGTCTGTCAGTGTTTCTGTGTAATTGACTTTACCTTTGTATTATATAAATACTGGTCTTGAGGGTCATTCAGGTTGGGCATAGCTTTTTGATCTCTTCATTTACTCTTGATGGCCTTTCTCTTTACCCTGTAGTAGTTTTGTACCATGTAAATCCTATCACTGGGCCCCACTCTGGCAGGATTTTCTTTTGTTGCTTCTTTCTCCCTTTCTCTTTTTTCTTTCTTCTTTCTTTTCGGTGGTGAATTCTGATTGCTCCAAAACCTTCCAGCGACCAATTCACCTGGATACTGGCTGATATATTTAGCTATACACCCCCTCAACCACTCCTTGCCACAATGACTCAGAGGAGGAAAAACCAACAGAAGAAGAAACCTGAGACTGCAACCCTGGTCACAGAATTACTGGAAATGAACATAAACAATATGACAGAAATGGAATTCAGGGCAGCAATTGTCCAAGCAATGGCTAATTTGGAAAAGAACAATAGTCTCAAAATGGAAGTCCTAATAACAGAAGTGAAAGCAGATGTTAGAAAGGCTATTAATGAGATGCAATCTAATTTAAATATGCTAACAGCTAGAGTAAGTGAAGCTGAAGATTATATCAGTGATTTAGAAGACAGATGGGTTAAGAAGGAGGAGCAAGAGAAGTCTTGGAGCAAACAGCTAAAATCCCATGAAAACAGAATAAGGGAAATAAATGATGCCATGAATCACTCCAATATCAGAATTATTGGAATCCCCGAAGGAGTTGAGAGAGAGAGAAGCCTAGAAGATATAGTTGAACAAATCATGGATGAAAATTTTCCTAATCTGGGGAATGAAACTAATGTTCATGTTCTAGAGGCAGAGAGGAACCCCCCAATATCAATGAGGCCAGAAAAACCTCCCGTCACATAACTGTAAAATTCGTGAATCATAAAACGAAAGAATATGTCTTAAGGGCAGCTAGGGGGAAGTGATCCCTTACCTATAGAAGGAGGACCATGAGAATAACTTCAGACCTTTCCAAAGAAATCTGGCAAGTCAGAAAGGGCTGGCAAGACATATTCAGGAAATTACATGACAAAATATGCAACCAAGGATAATGTACCCAGTAAGGTTGATTTTCAGAATGGAAGGAGAAATAAAGAGCTTCCAGGACCACCAAAGTCTAAAAGATTATGCAACCATCAAGCCAGCACTATAAGAAATACTTAGAGGGGTTCTATAAAAGAGAAATGAACACAAGAGTGACACAGAACAGAAATTTACAGAGGTAATCTATAGAAACATGAACTTCGCAGGCAAAGTGATGTCAATACAAACATATCTATCAATAATCACTCTCAATGTCAATGGTCTAAATGCCTAATAAAAAGGCAGAGGGTTGAAGACTGGATAAAATGACAGGACCCATCCATATGCTGTTTACAAGAGACACATTTTGAATCTAAAGACACTTCTAGATTGAAAGTGAGGGGATGGAGGACCATCTCTCATGCCGATGGACCCCAAAAGAAAGCTGGGGTAGTGATTCTCATATCAGACAAATTGGATTTTAATCTAAAGACTGTAGTCAGAGACACAGAAGGACACTACATCATTCTCAAAGGGTCTATACACCAGGAAGATCTAACAATTGTAAATATTTATGCCCCCAACATGCGAGCAGCCAACTACAGAAGCCAACTGTTAAGCAAAATAAAGAGTCATATTGATACAAATACATTAATTGTAGGAGATCTTAACACACCACTCTCAGCAATGGACAGATCATCTAAACAGAAAATCAACAAAGAAACAAGGGCCTTGAATGACACATTAGACCAGATGGATCTCATAGATATATTCAGAACATTCCACCCTAAAACAGCAGAATACTCATTCTTCTCGAGTGCACATGGAACTTTCTCCAGAATAGACCACGTATTAGGTCACAAATCAGGGCTCAACTGATACCAGAAGATTGAAAATATTCCCTGCATATTCTCTGACTACAATGCCGTGAAACTGGAACTCAACAACCATAAAAAGTTCAGAAGAAAATCAAACACTTGGAAGCTAAAGAGGATCCTGCTCAAGAATCTGTGGATCAACCAGGAAATCAAAGAAGAACTGAAACACTTCATGGAAACCAATGAGAATGAAGATACATCGATCCAAAACCTATGGGATACAGCAAAGGCAGTCCTAAGGGGGAAATACATAGCCATCCAAGCCTCACTCAAAAAAATTAAAAAATCCCAAATACACCAACTCTCATTACACCTTAAAGAACTGGAAAATCAACAAAAAATTAAACCAACCCCCCACACAAGGCGGGAAATAATTAGGATTAGAGCAGAGATGAATGAATCAGAAACTAGAGATACAGTAGAACACATCAATGAAACTAGAAGCTGGTTCTTTGAAAGAATCAATAAGATTGATAAACCATTGGCCAAACTAATCCAAGAGAAAAGGGAGAACACCCAAATTAATAAAATTATGAATGAAAGGGGAGACATCACGACTAACACCAAGGAAATAGAAACAGTCATCAAAAGTTACTATCAACAATTATATGCCAATAAGTTTAACAACCTAGAAGAGATGGATACATTCCTGGAAACCTATAAACTTCCAAGACTGACACAGGAAGACATTGACAATTTGAATAGACCTATATCTAGTAACGAGATTGAAGCAGTGATCAAAAACAAGAGTCCAGGCCCAGATGGATTACCTGGGGAATTCTACCAAACATTCAAAGAAGAAATAATACCAATTCTCCTGAAGCTCTTTCAAAAAATAGAAACAGAAGAAAAACTTCCAGACTCTTTCTATGAAGCCAGCATCACACTAATCCCCAAACCAGACAAAGACCCCATCAAAAAGGAGAACTTCAGACCAATATCGCTGATGAATACGGATGCCAAGATTCTCAACAAGATCCTTGCTAACAGGATATAACAATACATTAAAAACATTATCCACCATGACTAGGTGGGATTTATCCCAGGGATACAAGGGTGCTTCAACACTCGCAAATCAGTCAACGTGATAGAACAAATCAATAAGGGAAGAGAGAAGAACCACATGATACTCTCAATTGATGCAGAAAAGGCATTTGACAAAATACAACATCCATTCCTGATCAAAACTCTTTAAAGTATAGGGATAGAGGGAACATCTCTCAACCTCATAAAATCTATCTATGAAAAACCCACAGCAAATATCATTCTCAATGGGGAAAAACTGACAGCCTTCCCTCTGAGGTCAGGAACAAGACAGGGATGCCCACTCTCACCACTACTGTTCAACATAGTGTTAGAAGTCCTAGCAACAGCAATCAAACAACAGAAAGAAATAAAAGGTATCCAGCTTGGCAAAGAAGAAGTCAAACTCTCTCTCTTTGCAGATGACATGAAACTCTATGTGGAAAATCCAAAAGACTCTACCCCCAAACTACCGGAACTCATACAACAATTTGGTAATGTGGCAGGATACAAATCAATGCACAGAAATCAGTTGCGTTCTTATACACTAACAATGAAAATTTAGAAAGGGAAATCAGAGAATCAATTCTGTTTACTAACAGAATTCTGTTTAAATATCTTAAAACATAAGATACTTAGGAATAAACCTAACCAAAGGAGTCAAGAATATGTGCTCGAGGAACTAGAGAACACTCATGAAAGAAATTGAAGAAGACACAAAAAGATGGAAGAGCATTCCATGCTCATGGATAGGAAGAATAAACATTGTCAAAATGTCTATACCGCCCAGAGCAATCTATACTTTCAATGCCATTCTGATCAAAATTCCACCAACATTCTTCAAAGCATTGGAACAAACAATCATAAAATTTATATGGAACTAAAAAAGACCCCGAATCACTAAGGAATTGCTGAAGAAGAAAAACAAAGCTGGGGGCATCTCATTACCTGACTTCAGGCTTTATTACAAGGCTGTGATTACCAAGACAGCATGGTACTGGCACAAAAACAGAGAAATAGACCAATGGAACAGAGTAGAGAGTCCAGATATGGACCCACAAATCTATGGTCAAATCATCTTCGACAAAGCAGGGAAAAATATCCAGTGGAAAAAAGAAAGTCTCTTCAATAAATGCTGCTGGGAAAACTGGACAGCTACATATAAAAGAATGAAACTAGACCATTCTCTTACACCACACACAAAGGCAAACTCAAAAATGGATGAAAGACCTCAACGTGAGGCAGGAAACCATCAAAATCCTGGAAGAGAACATAGGCAGTAACCTCTTTGACATCGGCCACAGCAACTTATTTCAAGACACATCTCCAAAGGCAAAGGAGACAAAAACGAAAATGAACTTTTGGGACTTCATCAAAATAAAAAGCTTCTGTACAGCAAAGGAAACAGTCAACAAAACAAAGAGGAAACCCACAGAATGGGAGAGGATATTTGCAAATGACACTACAGACAAAGGGTTGATATCCAAGATCTATAAAGAACTACTCAAACTCAACACCCAAAACGAAGATGAACACATCAAAAAATGGGCAAGAGACATGTGAGGCACTTATCCATAGAAGATATACAAACGGCTAACAGACACATGAAAAAATGTTCATCGTCACTAGCTATCAGGGAAATTCTAATCAAAACTACACTGATATACCACCTTACACCAGTCAGAATGGCCAAAATTAACAAGTCAGGAAACAAGTGTTTGAGAGGCTACAGAGAAAGGGGAACTCTCTTACACTGTTGGTGGGAATGCAAGTTGGTGCAGCCACTTTGGAAAACAGTGTGGAGATTCCTTAAAATTTAAAAATAGAACTACCCTATGACCCTGGGAATTTACCCCAAAGATACAGATGTAGTCAAAAGAAGGGCCATATGTGCCCCAATGTCCATAGCAGCAATGGCCACAATCGCCAACTGTGGAAAGAGCCAAGGTGCCCTTCAACAGATGAATGGATAAAGAAGATGTGGTACATATATACAATGGAATACTACACCTCCATCAGAAAGGATGAACATCCAACTTTTGTAGCAACATGGGCTGGATTGGAAGAGATTATGCTGAGTGAAATAAGCCAAGTAGAGAAAGTCAAGTACCACATGGTTTCACTTACTTGTGGTGCATAAGGCGTAATATAGAGGACAGTAGGAGAAGGAAAGGAAGTGGGAAGTAGGGTAATTCAGGGAGACAAATGAAACAAGAGAGACTTTGGACACAGAAACAAACTGAAGGACTTGGAGGGAGGGCATGAGGGGATGGGTGAGCCTGGTGGTTGGTACTGAGGGCACCGATTACATGGAGCACTGGGTGTGGGGTATGGGCAGTGAATGTTGGAACACTGAAAAAATAAAATAAATTTAAAGTAAAAAAAAAAGTAAAATTCCCATAGCCATTAACTTAAAAGAAAGAAAGAAAGAAAGAAAGAAAGAAAGAAAGAAAGAAAGAAAGAAAGCTATTGAAAAGCTCCTTAAAGACTGATCCAGCTTTCTAAATTAATCTTTAATTGTTATCCAAAAAATAAGAGTTTATGAATTGACAGTAAAAACAGAATTGGGGGATATAATCAATGAATTTGGCAAACAAACTTTCTTGCCAAATATGTTGCTTAGTTTGGAGATTTTCTTTTTTGGTTTTAATTTTTGGGTAGAAAAATTTGTTAATTGATAAACATACTATTGTGGAATGTGAATAGACCTTACATCTTCATATATTACTGTGTTTTACACCATATGAGAGATGTACAACTAATACAGAATGAAAAATTTCAAGTTCAAGCTCCCATGTTCATTGCAGTATTATTAACAATAGCCAAGACATGGAAACAATCTAAGTGTCCATTAACAGATGAATACAAAAATGTGATACACACACACACACACTGTAATATTATTCAGTCAAAAAATGGAAATCCTGCCACATTCAACAACAGGAATGGACCCGAGTGCATCATGCTAAATGAAATATGTCAGAAAAAGACAAATACGGGATGATATTAGTCGTCACAGGAATCTAGATAAGCCAAATCAAGAAACAGTAGAATGGTGGTTTCCAGTGGTTCAGTGATGGGGACAATGGGAGAAATGTTGGTCAAAGGATACAAACTTCCAATTATAAGATGAATAAATTCTGATGTTCTAATGCACAGCATGGTAACTATGGTTAACAATACTCTATTTTATATTTGAAAGTTTCTATGAGAGTTGAGCTTTAATGTTCTTACCACAACAAGATAGTAATTATTGAGGTGAAGGATGTGTTAACTAACATTATTGTGGTGAATATTTCACACTATATAAGGGTATCAAATCATCACATTGTACACCTTAAAGTTACATAATGTTATATGTTAATTATATTTTAATAGAGCTAAAAGGAGGGGTTCAAGATCGCAATGTAGAAAGACTGTGAACTCACCTCCTCCCATGGACACCAAATCTACACCTGCATATAGAGCAATTCCTCCTGAAGAGCAACAGAGGGCTGATTAAACAACTTCTACATGACAAAAGATAGAGGGATCACATTCAAAATATGCGGAGAGAGAGAGAGACATAATCAATAGGAACCCCACCACATTATGAGCAATAGTCAAGATACAAAGCAAACTAAGTATTTATTGACAGACAAATGAGTAAAGATGTGGAGCATAAGGAGTAATATGGAGGACAGTAGGAGAAAGAAAGGAAATGGGAAGTGGAGTGAATTGGGAAGGGAGACAAAACATGAAAGACTTTAGACTCAGAAACAAACTGAGGGTCTTGGAGGGGAGGGGGTGGAAGATGGGAGAACCTGGTGGTGGGTACTGAGGGCACATATTGCATGGAGCACTGGGTGTGGGGCATAAACAATGAATTTTGGAATACTAAAAAAATAAAAAATAAGATGTGGTACATAAACAGTGGAATATTACTTATCCATAAGAATAAAATCTTGCCATTAGTGATAACACGGATGGATTTGGAGTATTATGCTAAGTTAATATCATGTGATTTCACTTTTATGTAGGATCTAAGTGATAAAACAAATGAGTAAAAATCAAAATATACTGAAAAACAGAGAAGAAACTCATAGTTTCCAGAGGTCACTGAGTGGTGGGATGGGTAAAATAGGTGAAGGAGATTAAGAGGTACAAACTTTCAGTTATAAAATACATAAATCACAGGAATGAAAAGTACAGTATAGAAAATATAGTCAATTTTAATATTAATTTTGTATGGTGACAAATGGTAACTATACTTACTGAGAGGAGTATTTTGTAAAGTATGTAATTGTCAAATCACAATGTTGCATACCTAAAACTAATATATGTTAGTTTTTGTTCAGTAAAAAAAGGCCAAAAATTTTTTCATGCACAATAAGATAGGTGTATAAAACTATAATAGCTATAAATTCCTGTATTTCCTCTCCTTGACATTTTTTGGGATGTTGCCAAAGATGTCTAGAACTTACTAAAAATATTATTGGAGGGGCACCTGGGTGGCTCAGTCACTAAGTGTCTGCCTTCAGCTCAGGTCATAGGATCAAGCCTGGCACTGGGCTCCCTGCTAGGCGGGAAGCCTGCTTCTCTCCCTCCCGCTCCCCCTGCTTGTGTTTCCTCTTTGTCTCTCTCTGTCAAATATAAATCTTTAAAAAAATATTATTGGAGACCTCTGAATGCCATGTGACTATCTGGTTTTGTGAAGAATAATTAGTCCTATAATAATTGCCTGAATTGATTAATCTGTGACTGCAAAGTTTGATTTTACTTTAATCCTAACAATAAATTGCAACCTTACCCAATAGATTTGAGTTTACTATTACTAAGTTTTTAAAAAAATTTTTTTTAAAGATTTATTTATTTGAGAGAGAAAGAGTGCATGAACAAGGGGCAGGAGAGAGGGCAAGCCAACTCCTCACTGATCAGGGAATTTTGATGTGGGGCTCAATCCAGGACCTGGAGATTGCGACCTGAGTCGAAGGCAGATGCTTAACTGACTGAGACACACCAGGCACCCTATTACCAAGCTTTAAAAAGTGATTTATGTATATTATTTGATCATCTTGAGTTTTTAGTAACTGGCTAAATTTAAGGTAGAATATTTGATTATTTCTCCCTTTGAAGGAGTGAAGAAATGGCAAACCAAGGCAATGATTATAGATATATTCACAGAGCACTGAGAATTAGGGTTAAACATTATTCAGTATGTCGGGAAGAGTACTTTGTCAGCAGTTTGTCCAAAATTGTTTATTAGGTCTATAAGTAATGGTTGGCATGAGAACTGAGTAGCTCTAATCATTTGTGACTTGTTCCTTGAATCTGAAAATTTCTAGAAAACAGGAACCACATTGAAGCTTCAGCTCAGTCTGACAAAAATCTCCTTGAATGGCAACGGTAGTGAATGCTCTAAAAACTCAAGGGAATGGCAAAGGAAAAGTGGCAAAGCTGCAACCTAACCCCTGAGAAAGAAGAGCATCAGTTGAAGGGAAATGAGGACAATGAATAAGTAGAGAGTGAGGCAGTCAGGTTTGGTCACTTCCCCCATGTCACTGAAGAACCTACAGCATCCAGAAGCCCCGGATCTAGCTTTTTAAATTTTCTCTACTAAATGTATATGACGACTCTTTGTATAGGGCATTTTAGGCCTTTGAGTTGCTTTCCTAGAGGAAAGAGAGTTTTCCTTTTTAGCAGTAGGACTGTCTGGATCTCTAAGTTTAACCAATTCTGGAACCCTTCTGTCAGGGGTTAAGAAATACTACTCTGTAATTACCACATTAGGAGGTTTCTGGTTCCAGATGAACAGAAAACCCACTTCAGATTGCACTGAGCTATCACATGAATTTACTTGGTTGTAAATGAAAAGTCTAGCAATAGGTCAGCAAAATTTGGTCAGGCCACCAACTTGATTTTTCTACAATGTTTGTCACTGCATTCGTCTGTTCACTCTACTCAACTTCCCTTATGAATGGGAATCCTTACAGAATAGCTGTGGCAGTGCTGGGTCTTACATTCATTTACCCCATTGTCAAAGACAAAACAAAACAAAACAAAAAGGTGGGGGGAAGAGTAGTTTTCTTTTCCAGCTACTGAAAACAAAGTCCTTAACTTCACTAGCATTAGATCAAGCAAGATGCAAAGTCCAGTCTTGAACCAATGACAGTGCTGGAAGAATGCTATGTGCTGACTGGTTCATGCTCTTAAGTCTCACTCCTGCAGTGGGGGAGGTGGTGCTGAGGCTGACAGAGGCACTCATAACAATCCGTTGCTGCTGCACAATGAGGACAACCTCAAAGTTCACACAGAGAAACCATGATGTGAACCTACGCACACCTGCTCTCAATGCTCTTGTCCAGTTGTCTTTTCCAAGTTGCACAGAGGTTTAGCAAGAGGTCTGCCGGGGGGTAATTTGGTAGGTTTTAATGTAGAGGACATTTAACATACAAGGTGACCTGCAGCGGTGAGAGTGGAGAATACTCTTGTCAGGTTCCTATAAGTCAAAGCCTTTTGGAAGAATATTCTGAGGATGCAGAGTTTTGGCATTTAATAATAGCTCAGGATTGAGTTTAATTAAGAATAATCAGGAAAGGGAGGTTATTATTAGCAGTCTAAAATTAACTACACAGAAGTGGAAGAGTCAAAGAATTGTCAGCCATGTTCAAAGGCAAAAACTAAAATCTATTTTTCTTCCTATCCCCAAATGAATTTACATAAAGCTTAATGGCTTTGTAATTATATAAGGACCTTTACTCTTTAATACCTTCTTCAGGCTGCAGTTTTTAGTGTCTTTTAAGTATTTAATCTTCCCCATTTGGTGAATAAAATCTAAGTGAATGTAGACCTTTTGATGTGTGGGTATCAAATGTTGGGAAGAAAAACAGATCGAAAATGTTATAAGATTCTGGAAGTCTGGAATAGTGGGAGATTTCCAGATTATGGATGGCTTTATTTGTACTGTACAGTATAGTATGTGAAAAGAAGCTAGGGCTCCTGAGGGCAAAGAGCAAAAATGTCAACCCTCGTTCTGATTCCCCTCCTGCTCCACTCCACACACTCTTTTATTATATGAGCTGGTTCAGGATGGAGGGCAACTGATGAAGTGCGTTTTGTACAGGATGAGTGCCAGTCTATAAAATCTGTGACAATGACCTGTGAGGTTGGAAACAGTTCTGTGTGTATCATGAAAGTATTCTGACCCACTTAAACAGGACTCTTTTTCTATGTGACCCCAGGTCTCCAGGGCTAACAATGATAGGTGGCCAGATCCATCTAAATTTTCTGGTTTTGCATGGTGGGTTCTAGCCCTGGCTTTCTCTTACTTGCTGTGAGACTTGAGGCCAAAGATTCCACCTTTGTGATCTCTGTAAGTGATGAATAACAAAGGTCATTCATTACAGCACCACCAGTAGGATCAAATTAGGAAATACAAGGGCATTATAAAATGACACAATGGTAAAGAATTATGAATCTCTCAAACACCAAAAGTGATCTGGGGGGTCTTTCAACATGCCTAAACTTTCTTTTCTTTTTTTTTTTTTTAAAGATTTTATTTATTTATTTGACAGAGAGAAACACAGCTAGAGAGGGAACACAAGCAGAGGGACTGAGAGAGGGATAAGCTGGCCTCCCACTGAGCAGGAAGCTCCATGTGGGGCTCCATCCCCGGGATTCCAGGATCATGACCTGAGCTGAAGGCAGTCACTTAACCAACTGAGCCACCCAGGTGCCCCTAAACTTTCTTTTTAATAGGAATTCTAATTGCAGAATGATACTGGAAAATAATATATATATGTGTGTTTGGGCTGCCATCATCCAGGTAGGACTGCAATTCGATCTCTGCTAACAGGAATCCAACTTTATCATTAGTGTGGTTTCTGTGATTTCATCTGCTCTAATGAGCTGAAGAAAGATAATGCCAACTGTGAGATACGTAACTGTTAAGAGGCAGGAGAAATGGGTTTTGATGGAAAGATATAAGGATATATGTCCCTCTTGAGCTTAACTCTAAGACCCCTTTGCAGCTGACCATGAAAAACATTCAAAGTCTTTACTGTAAACTGCTTTAAAATAACATTCTATTCTGCTAGAATTCTTCTGTTCCACATTAATCAAGATCCATGAAGAAAAGAAAGTGAACCTCCTCTCAACCTAATCTTGTGGGAGATCACACAGGTTGGCTTTGATGCCTATTCAGAAGTCCTGATCAAGAGATACACTCAGCTGAAAACGACAGGGAGATCCCTACATGATTCTGTAATGGCATCATTAAAAATGAATGTTTAAGCTCGGCAATCCCTGACTTTCAAAGAGCCACTATTGTGTGAATCAGAAGGTGAAAAGACTCAGCACCGAGGAGCTCATGGTAGTAAAGACAAAGTATCTGTAAAGGACTAAAAAACAAAACAAAACAAACAAAAAACTTTGTTGCAAAGAATCTTTCCTTTACTTTATCCTTGGCTCTGTTCCCTGAGGTTATTTCTTATCCATTCTCTTCCTGGATATAAAATACCTGCCACTGATATTTTCACCAGGCTTATGAGTTTTAGTTTGTGTTGGAATGCTAGTTGCGGTGGAAGCAGAGAAGCAAACTGGGCAGGCAACTGGAGGAGTTCTTATTACTACTGTTTCTTCAGTTTTGCCTGCATGGGTCAGGCTATGAATGGGGCTGGGTGAGAAAAGAAGTTTGGAGGAGAGGGCTGCTGGGATGCCCTTTCCTGGCCTAAGTCAATCAGAGGCATAAAACCCTGCTGGTGGGAAGTAATTTGTTTGAGACATTTCTACTTCCAAGATCCCATTCATTTCCCTCCAAATAGCCCCACAAGGGCCACAGAACAGGAAACATGAATTGGTATAGCAAGTACTGGTTAGCCCCAAACATAGGACATTTGTAACTTATCACTTATGTTGCATGTATAACAAAGAATTCAGAGGACTCATGGTGATATGCTATCACAGTGTGATGCCCAGTTGTAAACCTGACCTTATGCCATGCATGTTGATTGGAAGGAGTATTAGAGTTCAGGTCATCAACATGGGTTTCAAGACTTGGCTCGATCACTTAATTTCCCTCATGCCTGGTCCTTATAAAAATGGTGAGACCTCACCTATGTAACAGAGCCTTAGAAGGGCTGAATGAGAATGGAAATGAAAGCTCTTCACATGGCCAAATGCCATACACAAACGAGATTCTGTTTGGGTCTACAGCCACTGGGATTATAAGGATGGTCTTTGAGTTTGGTCCAGAATAGAGAGCCAGACACAAATGGCTATGTCCCTGTGTCTAGACCTCTGGATCTACTCAAAATATTTCTAAGTAGTTTGACATCAAGACTGACTGAACTGGGGAAATGGAGACAATATGATGCCATCTCTTTCTTTCCTCTCCAATATAAAACCAAAAATTGAAAAATACTACCCTATCATCTATACCTACCTCCCATCTCCCACCTCTTATAATTAGATTTCTTTTGCTTAAATACATGATGTCTTCAGATTCAGAGTAGGAGGAGCTGAAATGCTGGCTAATAAGATCACAATTGCAAATCTGGACTAGAGTGCAGAGGATACAGACAGGGGAAGGATTTGGGGAGAAGGAGAGGCCAAAAATACAGGCCTCTTCATCTATTTCCCTCCAGACAGAATAATAAAGTAAATTGAAAAGGTAACGTTTAAAGGCAATGATAGGAAATCACAGAGGTTAAAAAAACAAAAACAAAACAACTCAAGTTCTTTGTGGTAACAACCTTGTGATTGTGTTGAAATCAACCATTGTGTACCTCTGGAAAACAATTCCATGTTGCCGGAGAATAAACATAACCACACAACTCTCAAATAGGACAAAGCACAAAACGCCAGTCAAACAAAACAAAACATCTGCATAATATACCAGAAAATTAAAAAATATCCTTCCCTTTCTCTAAAAGGTGAGAAATATCAGAAAAGCTGATTTTCTAAGTCAACAGCAAAGATAACTCTTTCACTGGTTTTCCTTGTTAAGGGTAGGCCTGTTCCATAGGTGAGGCTTTGTGTTCCCTGGAATCGTCAACAACCAGCTCTGCTTCTGAGAAGCATTCAACAAATATTTGTTCAATCAGTTTCCTTAAACCTTGGAGGGTCTTAAGGGTGTATGTGTATATGGATGTGTGTGTTTGTCTCCCCCATCTGTGCCTCCTTCTGCCCACCTGTCTGTCTCTCTCTGGCTCTGATGTGGTGTGTGTGTTGCTTTGGCTCTGTATATAGGTCTCTTTTTCGGTCTCTGTTTATAGTTGTGTATGTCTCTCTGGTTCCACGTGTCTCTGTCTCTCTGGCTGTGTGTGTCACCCTGGCCCCATGTCTGTGTCTGGCAGAATAATGGTTAATACTCGGGGTGGCTCAGCAGCTCTTCCATACACCTGCCTGGTCTTCCCCCAGGTCAAATGACTCAGCTGGTTTGTTGGAGCCTCCAAGTGGACTTCTACTTGTCTCTCTCCTCAAGCCAATGTATTCTCTGCTGCCACTAGTGGGGTCTCTGTGAGGTAAAAATATGATTACGCATTCAGTCAATAGTTACTGAATTCCTAGGTTCTGAAGTTTCCCCCTCAGCAACTTTCCATCAAGTATGGGATTATGTACTGTCAGCCTCCTCTTCTGCCTCCCTTACCCAACACCTATGCTGGCTTTTCAGTCATACCGAGGTCCCTTTAATTTCCTGACAGTGGTATGCTGACTCATCCCTTCTTGTCTTTGTTCCTTCTGCAGTGAAAACCCTTCACCATCTTGTTCATCTGAAATATTCCCTTTATCCTGTAACACCTAGGGGGCCTTTCTCTAAAGGCTCTTCTGATCTCTTTCTCACACAGAGGGCAGCATCATACATTGTATGTCATAGGGTTACAATAGCACTTCTAGCACTTGCTCGTGCATTGCACAAGTGTAATACATAGGTCATATATACAGCACAGGATTGTAATGCTTTCTTCCCATTGCTGTCTCCCTGCCGGCAGTGCAAGCTCCCAGAGCATCTTGGCACACCCAGCCCCATATAAGGTATGTAATGCACATTTGTTAAAAGAAGAGCAACACAGAGGTAACTGTGGATCTGTCTTCTATACCTGCCTCTAAACATTATTTTTAGAGCCTTCTCTTTTCTTTCCATAGCTCTCTCTTAGGGATTCTCAACTCATCCTCTTACTTTGACACATCTATATGTTGCTAAGGCCCCAAAATTTATCTCTAAAACCTCTCTTCCAAGTTCCTGCTCAGATATCTGACTATATAACTAGTTATCTCTTCCTGAGTGTATCCCAGACACATCAAGCATAATATTCAACAATAAAATTATCTTTTCCTCAAATCCACTACCTCTCAGTTTTGTTAAGTAGTACCCTAAATCCAGATAACCCCAAGCCAGAAAGCAGGGTTACCTCTTCGAAAGTTCCTTCTTCCTCATTCATACACCCAGTTCATTGCCAAATCCAGTGCATTCAACCTCTAGTTCTGACCTTGAATCTTTCTTCCTTCATCACCAGTGCTTTTCCTTCGCTCTCTCTTTTCTGGGTTACTACCAAGCCTCTTAACTGGTCTCTCTGCTTACCATCGTGGCCCCTTCAGTCTGCACTGCACCATGCAGGCAAGCCATCCTTGGGGGGAAAAGTGCAAAGAGCATCCTGTCCCTCCTTGCTTAAAACTATTCAGTATCTTTCCATTTATGAAAAGGTAAAATTCATCAAGTTCTTAGCATAACCTGCAAAACCCTATGCCAATGGTTCCCTGCTTTTCTCTCCAGGCTTTTCTTGCACTCCTCAGTTTTTATGCTGCAAACAGCCCAGAATTCTCCCTACCAAATGGAAACTTCAGATTATACCAGTTACCAGAGAATGCAGATATTCTCTGATTAAATTACGGATGCCAGTCATCACCCAAACTACAGAAATTGCTAATTAAGAGACACAGCAATAGAATATATGTGTAACTGAGAAGTAACTAAGTGGGAAAGGAATATATCAACTTATTTGTTTCAGTTAAAAGTAGCTGGAATCATTTAAGGTATAGTTTATTTTGGGGAGAAAATGGAATAGATTAAGTTATGATGGTTGTTCTCAGATAAGTCTTTCTCCTTGGATGCTCATTAACATATTTTTACTTTCTTTCAAGTCTCTTTCCAAGAGTCTCTCAGCACTTGATCATTGAAAATATATTATAAATACTAGAGAACTTCAAATCTATACTTTACTAAACTAAAAACCTAATTATATTTGGAAAACTGCCCCAATGCGCTATTGCACATTTCAACAAGGTATTCAACCAGCTTAATGGTTAAGGACTTCACTTGACTAAAATTGTCCAATATATTCATGAATTTCACCAAAACGGTTTTCACACTTACCATAAATAATGAATCCCATGTTATCAACATGCAAAACACATTTTATGATACATTGCCTTTTCTTTTCATTGCATGCCTTTTACTGTTTAGAGATTTTTCCCCAGTGATAAGCCAAGATGATTTTCAAAAAAATGAAATGGAAAAGATAGTAACCTTTACACTATCTTCTTACTTTAAACTCTCTACTGTGGAAAAGTTTCATCACTGTAGTCAGTGTTTTTAATAATCCAGATAAAAAGTAGTTATAGAAGGTTGGTAGTTTCAAATCTAGTTCAGTGTCAGCAGAAACCCAAGCTGGTCTGATTCTTATTACTTAGGGAAGCAGAATTGCATAATATTAAGAGCTTTGGACTTTGGATCCAGAAAACCCAAGTTTGAATCACCTGGGAGCATAAATTTGGAAAGATACCTTCTCTGACCCTCAGCTTTCTCTGGATAATATTATGTCTACTAGTAGGTTGGTAAGTTGAAGTGAGCTTAACTACCAGTGTAGTATTTGACATGTGGCAGGGGTTAAAAATTGCAGCTTTAATGAATTGTAATGATGTAAAGCTTTCTATCTTCCCTTGATCTTTTTTTTAAATTTTTATTTTATTTTTTTCAGTGTTACAAGATTCATTGTTTATGCCCCACACCAGTGCTCCATGTAATACATGCCCTCAATACCCACAACCAGGCTCTCCCATCCCCCCACCCCCTCCCCTCCAAGACCCTCAGTTTGTTTCTGAGTCCAAAGTCTCTCATGTTTCATCTCCCTCCCCGATTTACTTTACTTCCCATTTCCTTTCCTTCTCCTGCTGTCCTCTAGGTTACCCCTTCTGCACCACAAGTAAGTGAAACCATGTGATACTTAACTTTCTCTACTTGGCTCATTTCACTCAGCATAATCTCCTCCAATCTGGTCCATGTTGCTACAAAAGTTGAGTATTCGTCCTTTCTGACGGAGGCATAGTATTCCATTGTATATATGTACCACATCTTCTTTATCCATTCATCTGTTGAAGGACACCTTGGCTCTTTCCACAGTTTGGCGATTGTGGCCATTGCTGCAATGAACATTGGGTACATATGGCCCTTCTTTTCACTACATCTGTATCTTTGGGTAAATACCCAGTAGAGATGAAGATCTTCTCATTTTAAATATGGTAGCCTAAGGGGGTGTAATTGAGATGACACTTGCATAAAGACATGAGAGAGATGAATGAGAAAGCCACAAGGCCCTTTTGGTGTAGAAATGATCCAGGCAGAGGGAAGAATAAGAGCAAGGGCTGAGATGCAGAAGTGTGCCTAGTGACAGAGGAATAATGAAGAGACAGTGTGGCTGGTGAAGACTGAGCAAGGGGAAGAACAGGGAAGGCATCAGAAATAGGGCTTTAAAGGCATTAGGACTCTGGTTTTCAATGTAAGGAAGAAAGGAAGTCACCAGAGGGTTTTAAGTGAAATGTGTGATCTGAGTGGAATAAAGGTATTTGTTTGTCCTTTTCATGAAGTGGGTAACCTCTTGCTCCTACAGTTTCTGCAGCCCACCTAGGGGGCTGGTCCCATAGCTGGCCCACTTAAAACTCAAGCATCCAGTAGGTTCTTTGGGTCCCAAGGAAAATTTGGGTCACTAGAACCTGTCTCAATATGGAGACTGTTCTATAGCAGTCTAAGAGAGTCTGGGGTAAGAG